>MU226602.1:508115-533209 GCA_018584345.1 Thuja plicata
CCCCCCCCCCCCCCCCCCCCCCAATTTTTTTTTTCATGGAATAGAGTTATAGCCCCCCTTCATGGGACCTCTGCCTTAGCTTATATTTAAACATATATGCTATAATAAAAAAAATTCCAATGATTTTTGATATGGTGCATGGTTGTATAAGACTATAATATGATAAAAAATATTGAATATGCTATTATAGATTTTATGTTGTGTTTAACTTGTTGAATTTTTAGTAGTGGGAGTGGAGGACCAACTTATCTTGATTGTTATATTGTGAGTGCTAATGTCATACACATCACTCTTGATGAGCATGGATGATGACATTCAAGTCACCCAAATAGCTTATTCTTCAAAGAAGGTTGTATGCAAAAGAGAAATGGAACGCAAGTTTCTAGACTTGCTCCACGAGCGAGTCCAACTTGGAAGGAAACGTGAGGGGGGTTCAGAAAAGAAGCTTCGACCGCCATTAAAAGGAGGTTCAACGAGAAGATAAACTTGAACTTGTCAAAGGATAATTTCAAGAACAAGCTGAAAACATGGAAGCAAGGATATATAATAATGAAAGAGTTAAAAAATACAAGTGGTTCTGAGTGGAATGAGACTACTCAAGCTATGGATGCTAATGAGAGGGTATGGGATGAGATTTTGAAGGTAACATGCTCTTGAGAATTTTTTTCTTTTATTTAAATCTATATTATTAAGTTAGCAGTGAAAGTGAAATAAGTAATTTAATATTTATGCCAACATGTAGAGAAAAGAATTCAAAAATGTCAAATTGTTTAAGAGACAGCCATTCCAATACTACAATGACTTAGCCTTCATTGTGGGGAATGACGTGGCTGAAGGTGGCACAAATGCAACACCTCAAGAGACAGAAGAAGGGAACCCTATGGATTAGGCCCTCGATCTTGATGATGATGAGGATATTGGTAAACCTCTTGAGATTTTTGTTGATTTGGATGATGAGGATATCGACACACCTATATCCAATCAATCTAGTGCAAGCGGCAAAAAGGTTCATTCAGCATCATCATCAAGGAGGCCAAAGAGGAAGAAGGAAAGCATGGATAGTTCTGTGGATGTGATGTGTGAAACCATCAATAAGCTAGATGAGGGCCTCAGTAAGACTCAAATTATCAAAGTGGATCAATCTCATTTAGATAAAGTTTTAGATGATGTGTATGATGCAATAAAAACCATCCATGAACTTAGTAAAACCACTATGCTTGTGGCATATGATACTTTTTTTGTTGAACCTATAAGAGCTAAAGGGTTCTTCAGAATGACTCAAGAGGAGAGAGTATAATACATTCAAATGAATTTTCAAAGGCTCTAGTAGCATTATGAAGAGGAATTAGTATGATGGTCATGTTATGTAAGTTGCGAGACATTATTGTTCAATGTTTATATGATATTATTAGAAGAGTACTAGTCTTATATGTTTATATGATAGTGTGTTGACTATTTATATAGCTTTTATAAATATTGTAACATGTCTATGAATGTGATTTAAGACACCTTGGAGCTGTCTTCCACAGTGACTGAAATTAATAAGATCATGTCTCTAGTTCTGAACTATATCAATGTTGATGGCTGTCCTAATTCCTTGTTGTCCTTTATTCATTCAAACCTTTGTCTCTTTTAGCTACTCGTAACAATTACAATCAATGCTTTTATGATCTTCTAATGTGTCCCTCATATCACTATTTTTGTTATTTGGATTTGAGTGAGTACTATTGATCCTTATATACTTTGGCATCCTAAAAAATTTATGATGATGTTGTTATTTATCATTGCCTACATATTTAAGTTATGTTTGCAACTTGTTTACTTATACAAGCCATTGAATGTGTCAATGTTTTTACATTTTATCATTGGAATTATTATGCAACTTATTTACTTATTTATCATTGCCTAGATATTTAAGTTATGTTTGCAACTTGTTTACTTATAAAAACCATCGAATGTGCCATTGTTTTTATATTTTATCATTAGAATTATTATTAAGATGTTGTTTTGATCATTTTGGATTTTCTTTTGAGATGTCATATCATATTTCTCAATTACAGAAAGAATAGTGGGTTTCATATTGATGGTTGAACCAAAGTTGTCCACTATTTTTTGTTGGCAATCTATTACATCATAACTATTATGAAATTTGTTATTGTCTCATATATTTATTGTTTGTCATTTCTCTACATTATTGGTTGGTTGTTTGTTTGTTAATATTCATATAACAAATGTAGTTTTCATGGTTTATTATTGATGTAAGATTGATGGCTTTGAGAGATGTGTCAATGCATAATTGTAATTGTGGTACTGGTTTGTGTCTATTGAAAAATCTTGCACACGAAGACTAATACTAGGCGCCAATTTTGGTGTTTCCCATATAGAAAAAAGGTTATTTTTGATTAAGTAAAATAGGTTTTACAGGGTTCCTGAAACCCGAAACATGAAAGAAGTAGCATGAACCCCAGTTAAAAATGAAGCATAACAAAAAGACAGAGCAGGCCAAGAAAAGGCCAAAACAAAAACAAACAGCTTCTAAGAAAGCAGATAAAACATGGGAAGCATAAAAAAACTAGGGACCCTCACCATAAGTCCACCATCAGAGTAGCAGCTTTGGCTTCGATCATTTCCATGTTTGTTTCTGATTCCTTGATCTTTTGGAGCTCTAGCGCCACGTCCTTGTCTTTTATCTTCTTGGTTCTAGCTCTGGTACGTTGCCTGGGGCCCTGTTCAGTGTTCTGATCTGTCTCCACCTCCATATTGTCTGTCTCCAACCCATCGATTTTAGCCTCTAGCTTCTTAATGATAGTGTTAGTGTGCTCTTTAGAGGCCTTAATGATGTTATAACTCTGCTTTGTGATATTCTTAAGGGTGGCTTCGACCCTGTTCATGTTCTCCTCCATCTTTTGCACTCTGCTATTAATCTCCTGGTCCTCCGTAGTCTTCTCCTTATTATCCTTTTCCTTTCTATTAGCCCTTTTTTGAGGTCCTCCACCTCATAGAATAGTCATTTGATGGTTTTGTAATATTATAGAAAAAAGGTTGTTAATGCTTATAAATTGTATGTTTAAAAATAATGACTTGTAATATTTATAGTAAGAACTAATGTAGATTTGGTATTGTAGAGAAACAATGGATGTGGATATATTTTAGGTGGGTTGATGATGCCTCGTCTACATCCATGTCTGATGAAGGAAATGATTGCAAGTTGTGTAATGCTTGAGAGGTGGTTAGGGCTAAGATTGCTTCAATGGACAAAGATGAAATTATCTTTCCACACTACCTTCTTTGTTTTATTATCAAGCTTGTTTGTTGGGACCATATGTGCTTAAAATAGAGGAGTCTTTCCTAATGAATTTGGTTGCTCTTATCCGAGTTAACCTTACATTTAACTTGTTTATGATTTTGTATACATACGTTTGGATAATCTATGGTCATGTCATGACTTTTTGCAAATTAATCTAGTGTTTTTTGGGAATCATTTAATTTAATCTCTAGTCCAGCATAGTCAAGAAAAATCACATTTAAATCACATAAAAAGAATCACATTTAAATCATGTTTAAATGGAAAAATAAAATCACATTTAGATCATTTTTAAATGGAAAAATAAAATCACATTTAAAAAATATAAGAAAATTAATGGGTGCCAGCAAGAAGTTGAGTCCATTTTTTGGGCAAAAAGTGGAAGTGTTTTTCCTATTTTTCAAATCTTCTGTCCATTGATGTCAAATTTTGAGGCACTTGGAGATTGAATCTTAGAAAAATCCACTAATAGAAAATGTAGTTCTCGGAGTGCAGTTTTCAAATATGTAATTTTTTTAATACCCACATGGTAGAAAATATATTTTACTAGGCATTGTTAAAAACCCCTTTTTCAAAATGCTTGTTTCAGGACCATACCACACACGTGTACGACCACCCTATTTTGAAGTAAATAAATGATTTTTTGTAAATCCTTCTGGGGAAAGGTACCTAAAACATCAAAGATTGATGAGAATATTTTTTCTTTTTTTTTGTTGTAATTTTTTTTTTATTAATTTTTAATTGACTATAAAGTACATTTTCAAAACCTCTGGTGTACGACCACCATAAATTGAAGAAAATTTCACATTTTTTTGAAATTGTTTTTTTTTTTTTTTAGGGAAATTCTATGTAGATTGATGTCATATATTTTCCTCTCTAAAAGAAACTTTTATTAGAATGATTTTCAAATTTATAAATATTCTTTAATAATTGTACACATTGACTATTAAAAAGTTATCAATACAATTTAAATTTTTTATTTAAAAAAATTAATATAAATATAATAATATCTTATCTACACAAATATAGCATTGCAAATGAAATAAAATGTGTGCATAAATTGTATTTTCAATCAATTTTAAAGTATCAAGCTCCATTTATTGATCACTATAACTACCTACTGATAATGCAATGTAGACATGAAACTCTTATTTTGGATGCATATTGTTCAGTGTTCCCTGAAGCATTCTCAACCTAGATTTAGGCTCTTGATAACTCTATAATTGTATACATCTGTGAGTGGAAAACCATGCAAGTTTTTCCTCCCCAATTTCTATTGAAATCTGTAGCTATGCCCACCAAATTATTGTTCATGAATCTATCAGGTATTGTGCACCTAATTAATAATATCATAATGTTGAACGTTGGTCCTTGGGAAAATGCATCTTCAACCTGTAGATGATAATAAATAGCACATAATAGTTGTACATGAGGAACAAATGTTTTTCAACTTCCAAATGTAAATTAAACAAAACCAACTTACAATCAGATAGTGTTTTTATCTCAAAAGGGAGAGAAAAGTCTAAACAAAAATATTGATATACAAAAGTATGCTGAACTTAAGGGCCTTAGCCCAGCTCAGTATGTTTACATTTTTCTTAGCATATATACTCTCGTAGATACCTTTTTTTTATGTGGATGAAAGGTTATTTTGATTGTACGGAAAGTAGTAGTGTTAGGCCTGGTATAGATGTTGATGTTAATATTCCTAGGATTTTTTTGATTTATTTTGGGTAGTGTAGGTTTTTGGGGGCTTTTAGATGTAATGGCCCAAAGCTGGGGTCTAGTGTTGTTTTGTTTTCTCTGCTTTGTTGTTATATGGGATCAAGGCCCTTTCCATGTTGACTCAATAAAAAAAATCACTCCTTTTAGCGATCAACCACCAACGCATAACTAATAATAGGAAAATACATAGTTTACTAATGATCCCCCAAAGGAAGTGCTCTACCACTGATTGAGAAGCTCCAAGGCAAAAAATCATGCAAATAAAAATAAGAGGAATAATTGTAGAACAATACAGATCAATATCAAACCTAAACCAAATGACTCAACAACACAATCAAAGCTCAATTAAAGCACATGTCATTACCAAATCTACTCTATCTACCCTGTGGAACAATCTTTGATTCCACTTCCAATTGCCACTACCATCATTGGCATTGTCACCAAGAAAATATCTCCAATTCATGCTACTCACAAGCCAAATGAGGGAACACGAGAATCGAGGCTCTTAATTACCACTTGCTTACCATAAATACATAATCAAGCCAAGCTCTTGAGGTCAGCAAATTGTCCATTCTGACTACCATAATTGGATAACTTTTTAGCTATGTGAGACAATTTTTGAGTGTTCGACAATTTTCTAGCTACAAAAGCTCAAATAAATAGCCTATCAGCTAAATAATATGTCCTAGAAATTTAGGATTCTATAACATATTGTCTTAATGTTGAATTTAAGCTTTCATGCCCTAGAATAGAAATATATATATTTTACAACCATATGTAATATATGATAGATATTCTATGTAACAACAATATCACAACTCTTGGAAATGTAGAATACATCAAGATGAGACTATATACAAATTGGCCTGATATCCATTTCATCTATTTTTAAATAGTTTTGGCCATTTTGGAATGTAATGAACATAGAGTATTTTAGTGATTAAGTAGCCTTCAGCTTGTAACCTATCAATAATTTTTGTTCTTTAAACCCTAGCACCTAAAATTTAGTAGATCATATACAAACAACTAGCATCCACACCCTTACAAAATGTTGAATCTCAGTTTTCCAATGCATGGAGGATGGTAAATCTTCTTGAGATGGACGTCACGTTGATTTTGGATGTATTGGTAACAATTTGAAAATGTGCCTAGTGCTAAACTAAAACCACACCTTCTTGTTGGTCTATTCTCCCTATAGTGCTCTCCCTGAAATGATGAATGTTAGTGCATATGAAATCTCCTTCAAGTACAATATAAATGGAACATATTTATAAACTTTTTTAGAAAAAAACAACTTCAAACTTCTTATAACTTCTTATAATGGATCTATAGCCTCTACATTTGATTTTTTTAATTAAAAATATATATAATATATTTAGTGCTTTTATTAAATTATAGAACAACAATACCTTATAAAAGACATTAATTTGATAAGTTAAGACTTAGATAATAAATAAATACTGACTAATACAGTGGCCACTTTCGTGGGGATAACTCTCTGTGAGGTCCACACATTTTGAGTATGTGAGGAGGCTCGGTTATTATTTAGAACAGATGGATTTCATTATGTTTCTCTCGAGGTGAAACAAAGGCTTTTGTGGATTTCATTATCTTCTATACTGTCAAATAAGAAATTGGGAATCTTTTGAAACTGGTTTCTTCACAGCTGTTACAGAAGCCACTCACTCACAACTTGAAGCAACTTTGAGTAAAATCTATGCCTGGTTCTCCAACTTTATGACATGTTGAGTACTTTTTAATTAAATGTGTTTCATATTTTTATTTATCCAATAGTGATCTATCGACTTATATGCATTCCATCTGTAACCCAAATTTTACCTGGTGGATTACAGGTCCTATGGAATGCTGAACTTATCGCAGATAACAAACTTGTAACTTATTGGCAAATTATTATACTAGGGCTTGCACCAAAAGGAGGTGCAAGGGTTAGTCGATAGGAATCTATGTATAAGTGCATATGTGCATAAGATTAGAATAATTTGATATAAATTAGTTTGATGTACAATATTATTTTTTATTCTATTGACCTTAAAATAAAGGCATTAAAAGAGTTTTTGAGGTTTTTGATGGCCAACTATTTTCTATCCTGGAACAAAATAAAGATGATGAAGTACAATACAATTTAGTTCAAACTTCAAGCAATATAAGAAATTATACAAATTATTTGGATTTAATTTTTTAAAGGTGTGACAATCAGAAACAAGACAAATATGTTGAAACCTATTACCACGCAAGCCTATGTTCTTCTACAATTTAAATTTAAAATAAGGACATGGTAGACATTTTTTAAGCTATCTAATTAATATTTTAAAACACCAAAACTTCACACAAAAAATGGGAATGATATCTTTTGAGGTCATTCTCCTAAAGAAAAGTAGGCTATGAAGAACTCCAATGTAAAAAAGTCTTCCACACTTTAAATTAACTCATTATTTATAAATTTTTCTATTTTTCTTTTTTGAAAAATAAGCCACCCCCATTAGTCGGGAGAAAGTTTCAAAGGTCAAAATAGGAAAATAAAAAGAAATAATCTAAATATTTTAATTTTTTGATATAATTTTGTAAAGGTGTGACAATTTGGTTCTCTTTCTTTGAGAGTTTGGTAGAACAAAATCTACAAGAGATATTATGTAGAAATCTATTTCCATGAAAATTTATGTGATGAAGTCTTCCACACTTTAAAGTATAAAAAATAAGAAATGATTCACAATTTTCCTCACTATCTATCTAATTGAAATTTTCCTAGATATCTAACTAAAATTAAATAACACTTTATGCAAAAGGTGCTTCTTATGTCTTGATTGCAATCTTAAAAAGCTATGAAAGATCATCCATCAACTCACTATAAAATCTTCTACGTTTCTTTGTTGAAAAATAAATCACCCTTGTTAGTGAGGGAAGTAGTTGGGAATAAGTTTCAAAGATCAAGACTACTTAATGGAAAAAGGTTGTTAAATACACTTTATTTATGAGTTGGAAAAAAATATTAAGGGACAAGATCAAGTCTAGCTTTGGCTATATTTCAGAATTTGGAATAAAAATTTGGTGATACGGTTTCAATGTTTCACATGATTTAAAACTGTAAAAGTCATGGATGAAAACATTGTAGCAAACAATAATCATAATAAATAAATAAACCAAGACTTGAACACTCTTTTTTCCAACCTTTTAAACTAAAATTTATGTAAGATGAAATTTTTCTATTAAATATAGTTTTTTATCATTTATTTAAGATGAAGTATTTACTGTTGAATGTAGTTAAATAAATAAAAATTTATTTAATTTAATTTTATATATAATAAATAACCCCATTGTATCGATGGGAAAACTCTAATTCAAAATGTTTGTTATTTATAAACAATATAAAGACATTTTAAAATTTGCAAGCTTATATTCACCATCGAAAATAGATCAATTTTCTTAATTGGACTCTGCTTAAGAGCAGTGAAAATGATGCCAAGGGGGATTTCGCTTATAAAAGTATTCTTCACACTTTTTTTTTTCCATTTTTCCACGTAGATATTCTCCATGGAGAAATCCTTGGAATACCTGAATACGAAACACAACATATTTTACACACTATTAGTTCTCTTTCTGGACTAAAATAGTTGATTATACAAAACTGATTGTAAATGCCTTTTTCTTCCTAAAGGACTGGTAAAAGTGGTTATTGGTGATTGTATTCAGTTAAGAAGAGTTGAAAATTACCATTTGGAAAAGCTCGATGTGGGGTCTGGTTATATACAAATGTGGGAACTCTTTGAATTGTCAAGAATTGGATACTCTAGGCATGGTTACGCTATAGTGAGATGTTTTTGCAAGAGGGTTAAATAGCGGTAGTCAAAACATAAGGTGGACATGGAGCCTATATACCAACTGGGTAAAGATAAATTTTATCCACATGCTCTTTCATGCATTAGGCTCATTTTAGAATTTTTTTTTATTTCCTTATTTTCCCCCCTAAGGATTTTGGTATCTTTTTTTGCCTTTGTCACATCTGATGGATTTTGAAACATTTGTTGTTACAAGGCATTCTAGTAAAACTAAATCCTGTCTATGTTTATGGTCCAATTGAGTAAGTCGATACGAGTTCAAATCTCTTCCTTTTTAGTAAGGGAGAGGAAAATCCTAAGTGATATCAAATCCCTTGCCTATTGCGTTGATTGCCTCTTCACGTGCTTTCTCATCATTTTCCATGATTTTTTATTCAACATTCACTTTCTTCAAATGCCTTTAAAGCTATGACTTGGGAGAACAAAAATAAAATGAAACATGAAACTTGTTTTCTGTGCAAAATCTACTTTCTGGTGATTTGAAAACTGTTTACCGATATGAGATAGCAATTTAACTGCTTGAGACACATTTCCTATGGTAGGTTCTTCACCTATAAAATCCTATCGGGTAAAAATGGTTTTTATTTTGTAACTTATTTTGAGTTTAAGTAATGGATTTTCGTAGAGATGAGGGATATATGGGATGGGGTCTTTTGCTATACTTTTAAGAAAATTTTAGAGGGCTCTCATTGACAGAATTGAGCCTGAGAAAGAAAAAATTATCTCCTCCAGTAGATGATAGAAGAAAATAGAGTAGTCCCATTTCTAAAAATATTCTGAATGAAATTCAACTTACCTTTTCTTAGTCCACTGTGTAATGCATGATCGGCATAAAAAGTGACAATACATAGTAGGAATAAAGCCAAATATTTTCTTTACTCCTCAGTTTTGTCAACAAATCAGCTTGGTTATAGGGATGAAAACTAAGTGCACAGAATTTGAAGGATCTATACAACCAATTTGAAGGATATATATAGAAAATATGAAGAAAATTCTTAGCACCATCATAAGTAAATGAAAACATTGTTGAAAGTTGAAAGCAACCTTGAAATTATCTATATTATAGAGCTAGTAAAGGGCAATTCTGCATACAAATGTTGAAAAAAGCTGGTTAAGTTAAAGAAATCAGAGATGTTCTAATGAATTTCCCCCCTTTAACAACAGTTTACAAAGGGCAAATTGGAAGCAGAAATGCATCTTCTTAAAAGGTAAGTAAAGCAAGTGTGAAATCAAATTGCAAATTCTGAGTACCAAGCCAGAATAAATTACCCGCTTAGAGGCAAGAATGATGGGATCTCTCATAAGGTCTATCGAAATAGGACATTGAAAACAATCGAACACAAGAACAAAATCCAACTATTCCAAAAATAGTCTGGATTTGGAGGGAGCAACAGTCTGGGGTTTATGACATTAATAATTCTTCAATGCCTGCGTCTTTCACCATTCACTTCTCACAGTTAAAACCCAGAGACTTTCAAAACTAAACCGGGTTTTGAGTTTGATATTTAAAACTGGCTGGGAAAGTTTTTTCGGGCACGGCAAGCGTGAGACAATTTGTCGGTGGAGGTTTCCCACAGGGAAGCTGATATGACGATTCCTCCACAGACAATGTTGTGTTATGGAGTGCAGCAACCTAGTGAAAGATCCCTACGATTTCTCTCTCCATTTTCTCCCTCGCTACTTCAAACACTGCAACTTTTCAAGCTTCGTGTGACAACTCAACACAAATGTGAGTACCCAACTCAGCAGTTTATCTCAGTTGTTGATGCAGTTGTTCACAGTCCTAGTTTATTTTTTGGTCAACGAGAAATTTAGGGCAACTGAAAAAATTCTGATTATTTGAATTTTAGCGTGAGACACATTCCCGGTCAATGGTTTCTCCCCCATAAGAAACCTATCGGCTAAATATACACATGTAACTAAAAACTTATACAAGTCCCTTATTAATGGGTTGGGTGGAGACGTTTCCTAACGAAGAAGCAAAGATCTATTCAATTGAGCCCACCACCCTATGAATGGTACAAGTTGAATTCCAATGGTCCACTTCAAAGGGTAATAGAGATAAGCAAGGAGCAATTACATATGCAATTCCAATGATAACCAATATATCAAATAGGAAGCAAAGATATAGTGTCATCTAAGGGTTTTTGTTATTACCGTTGCTATATATATATATGTATATGAGATCATTTTAGACTTTTTCTAACTTTGAAAACATTTTTCTCTTTCTCGAGTGATCTATATAATCATAGTTTGTGGAATAAAACAATGCTTACATTAATCTTCTCTTTATAATTGATTTAAACATTTGATTAGACTAACAACTTTTACTTTTTAATATATAATAATATACAAAAGATATTTAGAAAACAGAATGTTATGATTTAGTTGAAGAGCAATTAGTGAGGGTGATAACATATTCCTTGATTATACTATCTACCAAGATTCAAACTCTCAAAGATGCAATAAATAAGGGTAAGGCAGATATTGGGCTACTTGATTTTGGTGGAATGTATACCCTTCAATCCTTGTGTAAAAAAATAGTCTAAAATAGTCAACCCTAAAAATAAGAAACAATATTTAAAATTTAATGCCTATTTGTTTGAATCCTAATCATGACAAAAAGTTATTACAAAGAAGGTAATGTAAATAATTATATAATAAAAAATAACTTACATTCCATTTAAAATCTGAAACATTAGTTCTAAAATACAATTTTGTAGCCAAATATATATAAATTATTGCATAACAATTACAAATATTGTAACTAATATTGAATAGAGGTCCTGTAAATATAGGATCACTAATTCATGGCACCAGTTTAAAATATTTTTCTCTCTAAAAAAAACTTTTATTTGAATAATTTTCAAATTTATAAATATTCTTTAATAATTGTACACACTCACTATTAAAAAGTTATCAATACAATTTAAATTTCTTATTTAAAAAAAATAATATAAATTTAATAATATCTTTATCTACACAAATATAGCATTGCAAATAAAAGAAAATGTGTGCATAAATTATATGTTCAATCAATTTTAAAGTATCAAGCTACATTTATTGATCACTGTAACTACCTACTGATAATGCAATGTAGACATGAAACTCTCATTTTGGATGCATATTGTTCAGTGTTCCCTTAAGCATGCTCAATCTGGATTTAGGCTCTTGATAACTCTATAATTGTATACATCTGTGAGTGGAAAACCATCCGAGTTTTTCCTTCCCAATTTCTATTGAAATTTGTAGCTATGTCCATCAAATTATTGTTCATGAATCTATCAGGTATTGTGTACCTAATTAATAATATCATAATGTTGAACGTCGGTCCTTGGGAAAATGCATCTTCAACCTGTAGATGATAATAAATAGCACATAATAGTTGTACATGAGGAACAAATGTTTTTCAACTTCTAAATGTAAATTAAACAAAACCAACTTACAGTCAGATAGTTTTTTATCTCAAAAGGAAGAGAAAAGTCTAAACAAAAATATTGATATACAAAAGTGCTTACCAAGATTTCGCCTGTGTTTAGTGCCGTTTCAAAGCCAGGTGAACAGGTGAGATACTGGAAAGCACTATTTAACCTTTCTATTGAATTGCCCGCTGAGAATTCGACTGTGGTTTCATCTTCAAATCCCTTCAAGCTGAAGTTATAAAAAGACCAGCAAAGTGCAGTTTTCTCATTGCCTGCTACTTCGTACAAATTTGCAACATGGACGCCTTTGATGGTGGATGCTTTTTCCTGCCACCAATATATTAAAAGTATGTGAGTGTATGACAATTCAAGAGATAATATAAAAAAGAATAAGGGAGGAGAGGTGGTTTTACCAGCCAATTGAGTGTTGTTGGTTTATGCATGGAAGAGTAAGGAAACCTTAATCTCGGTGGAATTAAGCGACCAATGGCTTTCGTAACTTTTTCTCTGAATCTTAGCATATCTTCATCTGTCAATTAAGTACAGTTAACATCCATTATATATGCTGAAAACAATATTCAAGAATAAATAAATATTTTGAATTTTAAAGGTTAACTTTTAATAACTGTTTATCATTTTTTATGTATATGAAATATAAAATTATTATTGATTGTTTAAACAGTGAGTCTGATGATACTTATTGGAATATATAACTTTTTCGATAATTATGCATAATACTTTATATTATTGTTGATATTATTTAGTAAATGATAAGAAATGTTTTTAATTGAAAAACATTTATTAAAATATATAAATTAGATAAACAAGATAACATAAGTATTTTTTGTATGCTGTTTCTGGATTTGATTGTGCGCGAATATTTTTGCATCAATGTTTTGGATCACACTCTGTGATCTATCATCATGATGCATCTAGATTGATTGTGTCAGTCTTTTTGCATCAACATTTCAAATCACAATCCTTATGCTGTCATCTTGATGATGGATCACAATCAAATCCAAAAGTAGCATAAAAAATTTATCACATGAATTGTGGAAATCTACTCTCTCAACATATGTATTGATATTCATTGTAAAATATAATTGATTAGCTTTTATGATAAGTTAAAATTTAATTGAAAATATAAAAATATAAATAAAAGCTATTATTAATTAAACATAGAGTTGTATTAGAAGGTAGTTGATAGTTTTGAGAGTGGAAACTAACTAGTGAATTTTTTTGAAGGAGGATAGAGGTTACCCACCCATCCTTAAACTTCTTGACTCAAAAGCACAAGCTCTTTTTAGTTAGTAGAAGAGGGTATAATATCGACTCTACAAGGAAGTTATAATGAATTCTTCAATAGCTATAAAATATGGGAGTTTCTATTCTAATAATATCACCATTTCTTTTTTCATGTATTGATTATGAATTTAGAGATGAAATAATTATGTCTTTATCTTTGTCTTTTAATATTTAAAATTACTATTATTTATTAAGATAAAAAGAATATAATTTTACCAAATTTATGAAAAGTGTTAGAAATATAATAATTATTCTAATTTTATTTATAAAAAAAATCTAAGTTATGATTAGAGTGGGGATGCGTGAATTTTTTTTTGGGAGGTTTAGGAGATATATATATATATATATATATATATATATATAATGCAAGAAATATACATAATTAAATCATTTGATAATACGATACTTCATCATTGATCAAGATGAGAAAGGCATGTTAATAGATGAATTTTAGACTTTTTTTAAATGATTATACATAACAGGCTATGCGGATTCTTTTTGAGTATTAAAAGATCACAGAGAAGAGTGGTGACAAGTAAAAGGACGGTGGGAAATACTGCATTTTCAGACCAATCTAGACCAATCTTTGGAATGGACCTTGATCAGAGGCCTGCAACCTCTCTTACCATTCCAGTTGGGAACTCCTTTGAGAATCACACAATCCAACATCAATGTCACCTCATTGGGAAACCATTTGCCCTTTAAATTTCCACGCTTGCAAGCTATGTAATCTAGATATATTATATGAGAGCTCAACGGATTAAAATATTGAAAGGAATCCTGCAAAGACTTCTTGGTAGAACATTTATAGGAGATACTCTTATGGACCATATCCAACACCTTCTTTACATCTTCTATACACCAACATTTTTCCTATAGATAAGAAGAACTGCAGCCATGAAGCTCACAAGAGCCCATCCTCCAGTCACATATGAGGATGATTGCAGTATTTGGTCCCAATTTGGTTAAAAACCCATCAACTGTGTGCCAAAAATTATGAGTTTTTTCAAATGGTAACTGAGGATATCCCTCATGATCTACAAGGTAATTCCAAACTATGAATTTCTCATACACTTTCAACATTTCTGCCAAAGCTGGTGTGCTTTTGGCTTGGAAATTGAGCACTATGAATGACCTATTCTGAGCTTGTGATGTTAGATGACTTCTTCTCAGAGAGAAAAATCTATAATTTTACGAAGTGCTGCTGCAAGCATCTCCTTCCATTGCTTTGTACAAGAAAGACTACTAGCGAGCCATTGTCGAGTGTTCTACTTGCCTTTACCATTGAAGAAACCAATTGCGTATACATACCAATCTGAACAACATTGGGCTAAATTATGCGAGAGAACATGGGAAATAAAATAAAGTAGAGAGATGAGTGATGAAGCATTTTTTACTGTTCTGGCCCTAGATGTGTGTGGATGCTTGGGGATGCCCACAGGGAGCATTATAGCTTCCTATGGATGCACATCCACGCGCATCCACAGGGAGCTGTAATGGTCCCTGTGAGCATCCACAAGCATCGGAATTTGCACCCGCACCAAAACACATCTAGATCTCGATCTAGGGCATCCGAGAAAGAATCTAATAACTTAAAAAAAAAAAGTTGAAGAAATTTTAGCTAACAATTTAATTTGATTATTTTTTGTAACATTAAAATTATTGTCTCATTAGTACTTCTTCGGCTGCGGTTATAGTGAATGGTTCTTCAAGATTCTTCAAGCCTTCCAAGGGGCTTCGTCAAGGTGATCCATTGTCCAATATTCTCTTAGTCATTCTGGTTCAGGGTCTTGGTCGCTATTTTCAGAGGCTAGCGACTGATGGATCCATCAAGGGTCTTACGCCTTCCTCTGCTTCTAGCTCATGCTCTCATGAGAAAGTTGTTGATGACACTGTAATCATGGGATCTTCGACCATCCAGGAGGCCAAAATGATTAAACAGGCTCTTTCTAATTATTCTCAGGCTACTAGTCAAATTGTTAATTGTAATAAGAGCTCTCTATTTTTTATTAATACGCCGGTGGAAAGACAGAATAGAATTGCCAGAATTATTGATTGCAAAATTGGTGCTTTGCCTGCCACTTACCTTGGTCTTCCTTTGGGCTTAAGACCTCCCGAATCTTTTTGGATCGGTATTGTGGACAGATTCAATAGGAAATTAGCTGGCTGGAAAGGAGATCTGTTAAGTCAAGTTGGTAAACTCCAACTCCTAAAGGCCTTGTTGCAGAGTCTCCCTATCTATGCCCTTAGTCTGCTTAAAATCCCTGGTAAATTTGCAGATTTAATTGAGAAGATTCAAAGGAATTTTCTTTGGACAGGGGTGGAAGAAAGAAAGAGATTGGCTTTAGTTTCTTGGGACAAGGTGTGCACTCCAAAGAAGTGGGGAGGCTTGGGGATCCGCCCCTTAAGAGTTACAATCCAGGCTTTACTGGCGAAGCAAATTTGGAGGATCTTTGGCGAGCATAAAGAGTGGAATGAGATTATCCACAATAAATATCTCTACTCTTTCCCTCATATATCAGATTTTATGATGTCTGATGTGAAGGTGCATGGATCTTTTATTTGGAATTGTATGTAGCAAGCTAAGGAGACGACTTTCAAGGGAGCTAAGTGGTATTTGGGTAATGGCAGGAGAATTAAATTGTGGGAAGATTGCTGGCTTAAAGATTATCCTATGAATTCTATTCCTTCCCTCTAGCCTTTTATTGACATTTGCTTACAGAGATTCGGTCCGTGGGTTGGAGATTACTGGGGGCGCCAATCTTGGGTTGATCTTGGTGCTGTTGATGTCTCTCTTAAGCCTCTGATGCTGGATTTGAATGTTTGGAAAGTGGACTCTACCAGGGAGGATGATTTGATTTGGGGGATGCTCCCTTCTAGAGTCTTTTCTGTCGCCTCTGCCTCTGAGATTTTGTTGAAACAGTCGGATTCTCCTCCCTTTTGGGCCCAGGTTTGGGATAAACGGTTAATTCCTAAAATTAACATTTTTTTCTGGCTGGTTTTGCAGAACAAGATTATTACTATTGATAATCTCCAAAAGAGAGGCACGATTCTTCCTAACAGATGTTTTCTATGTAAGAATGTTGAGGAGCCAGTTTACCATATGACTATACACTATCGGTACTCCTGGGAAGTTTGGTGCCTCATTTTGCAATGCTGGAAAATATGCTCGTTTTTCCTAGACAAAATGGAGAATTTCTTCACTCAATGGAGAAATGTTGAGGTTCCAATGGACAGGTTGCTATGGAACATCATTTCCCCTCATGTAATCTAGAAACTGTGGAGAGAACAAAATGACAGAGTGTTTAGAGACACCACCCTTCGTCCGGTGGTGATAGCTGAGAAGATTAAGAGAAGTATTAAGGAGTTCTACTGTAATGCCATTAATGGAGCTAAGCTAGATTTCTATGCTGGACTTAATTCTTCTGGCACCAAAGTGAACTCCTCATCCCAGCGGGAAAATGCCATATGGCTTTCCCCCCTCCTGGCTGGATCAAAGCTAATTTTGACAGTGCGGCGAAGGGTAACCCGAGGCCTGCTGGTTGTGGCAGGATTATTTGGGATGACATGGCTAACTGTCTTGCTGCCGTGGCGCTCCCTATTGGCGTCCAGACCAATCATGTTGCGGAGGCTATGGCTTTCCTTCAAACTTTAAAAATTATAAAAGAGGACATGTCTTCAAACGTGTCGATTGAAGGCGACTCTATGAACATTTTAAACTATATCAAAGGGGTGACTAAGCCATCATGGTCTATTAAGGAAATTACAGAGGAGGCTGAGATAATCATTAATTCCTTTAAGCAGGTTATTATTTCTCATAACTACAGACAGGCTAATAGTACTTCTGATGCGTTGGCCAACATCACTGTCAGGGCTACGGACATCATGACTTGGCATGGAGGAAATGATTTGACCGTCGATTTGAAGGCCAAGTTGGCATTCAATATGACTCACAACAAAAGAGCTGATTTGGAATATATTAGAAAGCTATAATGAAAAGACGCAAGTTAATTAAAGCAGTTATTAGGGATACAAAAAGTCTCAACTTTCCCGAGATGGCTGACGTAGACACGCGTAAATTAGCGTGGTTTTGAAGTTTTCCATTGTGTTCTATCTCTGTATTGTCTCTGCCATTTCTGCTGAGAGTCTAGTCTCTACGAGCATTATGGGTGGAGGGCTTAACCGTAGGGAGCCGAAGGATTACAAAAAATGGAAGAACAAGACTGAGGTCTGGGACAAGCTTAAGAAGGGAGGGCTCACCATGTACATGAAACACCTTCATGGGTTCAAAGATGATGTCACGATGACTGAGAGTATAGTATCCTTGTTAAAATATTTAGTCCTATTAGGAGCTTATTACAACATTATAGTACACAGTCCTTGTTAGGAGACAAACCCTGTTAAGAATCAAAGAAAATAGTAGGCTCACTGCCAAGGCACACTGCCCAAAGAAGGTTAAAGCCACCCTCAAGGATTCAAAATCTGAACAAGTGTATAAAGCTAATACACAATCCAATGAACTATCTGATAGCAACTGTTTTTGCTTGATTAGTTCCAATGAAGTACTCTTCTCATAAACTCTGCTCTACATCCAGAAGTCAAAAAAGCTTCGCAGCTTTCACTTCTCTTCCTTTTCAATCTCTGTCACATCTTTTCAAAAGAAAAGATCACTCATATATACCCTCTTACAATAATTCTTTAGGTCGGCCAGTTAAGCTTTCCCAATACAAAATTAATTAACTAGGTCGGCCAATTAAGGCTTTCCAACATACAAATAATTATACAACCCCTTGATAAGATACACACAATACCTATAACAAGTAAACATCATTTAAAATCCATCAATTATACTTCTAGATCCGCAATCCACACTCATAATTCATTTTACACGCTACATGTCTGAAGTCGGCCACCAAATAGGCCTTCTTCAGAATACACGCCACAGCTGACATCATCAGTCATCAAACATCAATTGAACTCAACCCATTACTCCAACATATGTCTTATATCCACCAGTAAGCTTGCTTCATCTAAAACATCTTCACCAAAAAGATATACCAGAAACACAGAGACCTGCTCTGTCCAGAATCATAGTTATAGTCCAGAAAACCAATCTTCACCAAATCAACTGTAACATCCGCAATATGCAACATACAGCCATGCGACCTTAGGAATAAGGTCAACACACATCCTTCTGCATAAATCCAACTTCGATCAGTCTGAATCATCCGTACAATGTCCGTGCACTTCTTCCAATCAAGTAACCAGTTTGTCCTCCACAGAAATATATGTTGACATCAGTGATAAAACATGAATATCAACAACACGATCAGTACCCAAAAGTGATATCATCAAACATTCTCCCCCTTTGGCATTGATGGAAACATATGGGAAAATCCATATGCATCAACCCAAAAGTACTCTCTCTCAATACAATCTTCTCATTATCCTCAACAAATTATCTCAAAACAATAGGGATTTTCACATAGATTCCTTCCCCCTTTGTCAGCAATGGCAAAGTTTTCCATAACTCATCTGTAGTCTTCTGTAAGGTGTAGCTTTTTCAAATGTTCATGTCCATCAACCAGGTGCAAGATCACCCAAATGTACTCCATAGTATTCTCTTGAGATCACTCCCCCTATGGAGTAGATCCATACATCAAGTCCAGAGAATGATATAGCTCTGAGATTCACTGGATTGATGCATATTTGCATCATTTAATTACCACTGGGAGGGGCCATCACCCCAAGCATGCCTCTAAGATATTCAAAAGATCTTTTGGCAAAGGTTTAGTAAATATATCTGCTATCTGTTCCTTTGTGCTAATGTATTCCAGTTTAATCTCTTTCTTTGCTACCTTCTCTCTCAAGAAATGATACTTAATAGAAATATGTTTAGTCTTTGAATGCATTACAGGATTCTTTGACATATTTACTGTGCTAGTGTTATCACAATGGATAACCACTGGCTCTTCAAAAATTATTCCAATGTCCTTCAGCATTTGTTTCATCCAAACAACTTGTGTACAGTTTTTTGCAGCAACAACATACTCTGACTCAGCAGTAGATTGAGCAATATAGTTCCGCTTCTTACTAAACCAAGAAACCAATCTTTTCCCAAGGAAAAATGCACCACCACTTGTACTCTTTCTATCATCCACATTACCTGCCCAATCAACATCAGTATAAGCCCGCAAGGTAAAATCTTCTGATTTTTCATACCACAATCCATATTCTATTGTTCCTTTCAAATATCCAAAAATTATTTTTACAACAACAAAATGTCTCTTTAGGATCTAGCCACAACTCCAACTGCATTGGTAATATCTGGTCTAGTGTGAGTTAGATATTGTAGACCTCCAATCATCGATCTGTACTTAGTCTATGCAACATTTTGAGTCTCATCATTATTAGTTAGTTTGTGTCCAGTCACCATACATAGGTGTCCCAACAGGCTTACAAGCATCCAATAATTCATTAAATTCTTCAGACTTCATTCTAGAAAATACAACCCTCATCACAACAGAAAACACAAAAAATGCAATCCATATCATAACAGAAAGTACATTGAACCTTTCACCATAGTATGATCTTGTTTGTGTAGGACCACACAGATCTGTATGCACCAAATCCAACTTCCCTTTTGCTGTATAAGCTTTTCCTTTGAAAGTGATTCTAGTCTTTCCCCATAACACACTCTCTACACAGTGTTAGATGGCTTCACAATCTTAGGTAGATCTCTTCTTTTTCATACTTGCCTTCACAATGTTATCAAAATTGACATGACAAAATCTTTTGTGCCATAACCAACTGTCATCAACCTTCGCAATAAAACAATAATCTTCAGATGTGCTTAATTCAAATACATTATCTCTGGATTTAGTACCAAATGCGATCAAGTCTCCTGCTTTACTTCTGATAGAACATTTCCCATCATTGAACTTCAATTGATAACCCTTGTCTACTAACTATCCAACACTCAACAGATTATGCTTAAGTCCATCAACAAGTAATACTTTGTCAGTGTTAGTCTTTCCATCCAAAGAAATAGATCCAACTCCAATAAGAAGTTTAGGAGTATTGTCACCAAATCTGACAACACCACCATCATGTCTTTTCAAACTCACAAATTTGTTTTTATCTCTAGTCATATGATGTGAACAACCACTGTCTATAACCCATTCAGATTTCTTTTCAACTCGGGATACTAAGGATTTTTCCTCATGCATAGGTTCATTATCCTTAATAGCAATAAATCCAATTTCATCATAGTCACCATCATCATCATCAGATATACCCTCACTAGCATAATAACATTCCTTGTCTTTTGAATACTTAGACTTGAAAAACATAGGTTTGTGCTTTGGAACTCTTGTAGGACATCTAGATGCAAAATGACCAATCTTGTTACATGAAAAACATTTCAAAGGTAATTTACCTTCAAACTTTCCCTTACCTCTCTTTTCTCTTCTAGCAATCAATGCCACAACTTCATCTATCTTTCTTTCTTCTTCCTATATTTGTTCCCATTCATCAACATAGGCTCCAATTTCTTCCCTCAGGTCATTACTATTGGTACTTGCATTTCCAGATAGGTTTTTTTTGTTCTTGTGCACGGTTGCCTTGAATGCTGACTCAACTTTAGGTAAAGTATCTCCCAATTCTATGGCCTCAAATGTAGTTTTCTTTCCAATCAACATCTCTCTGGTAAAGTTCAGTGTCAAAGGTATAATCACCACTATAGCTTGTACTTTGGTTCTATATGTAGGTGTCAAAGATCTGAGTATCTTTGCAATCACTTCTTCCTCACTGTAAGTACCTCCAGAGTTTCTAATACTAGTAACCACCTCAGTAATTCTCTGTCTATATGCCCTAATGTTCTCATCTTCTCTCATCTTCACTGATTCCATATTTGTCTTCTTGTTTTGCATCTTTTCCTGCTTTGTAAACTTGTCTCCAATATATAATGCTTCCAATCTTGACCAGATCTCATGTGCAGAATCCAAGTCCTTTACTTTAGCGAATTCTCCTTCTGAAAGTGCGCTGATCAAAGATTCCCTTGTAACCATATTATATGAAAATAACTTCTTCTGATCTTTAGTAGCCTTCTCTAATTCATCCTTAGACACTATCTTTTCATTCTTAGTTGTTGATCATCCAGTAATCAATTCCGAGACATAGAAAATGTGTTCACATCTTGTTCTGCCAATTGTCAAAGTTTTCAAGATCAAACTTCAGACTACCCTTCCTATAGTAAGTCATCTTCAGGATCACCTCAAGCTGTTAAAATTTCTCTCTGAGGACCACAAGATCTAATACTAATTGTTAGGAATAACAGACCACAAGACAACTGAGAGGGGGGGAGGGGGTGAATCAGTTGTGAAATAGATTATTAAACTTTAAACTTTATAAACCAAATCTGCAAATGTAAATGATAACACAGTAAATGCCAACACTATAAGACAATGTTTGTTGTCGAGGAAACCCTGTTAAAGGTAAAACCTCGGTGGGAATTAACACCCACAAATAATGTACTAAGAGTATAGTATCCTTGTTAAAAGATTTAGCCATGTTAGGAGCTTATTACAACATTACAGTACACAGTCCCTGTTAGGAGACAAACCCTGTTAGGAGTCAAAGTAAATAGTAGGCTCACTGCCAAGGCACACTGCCCAAAGAAGGTTAAAGCCACCCTCAAGGATTCACAATCCAAACAAGTGTATAAAGATAATACACAATCCAGTGAACTATCTGATAGCAACTATCTTTGCTTGATCAGTTCCAATGAAGTACTCTTCTCAGAAAATTTGCTCTACATCTAGCAGTCAAACAAGCTTCATAGCTTTCACTTCTCTTCCTTTTCAATCTCTATCACATCTTTTCAAAAGAAAAGATCACTCATATACACCCTCTTACAATAATTCATTAGGCCGACCGGTTAAGCTTTCCCAATACAAAATTAATTAACTAGGTCAGCCAATTAAGGATTTCCAACATACAAATAATTATACAACCCTTTCTAAGATACATACGGTACCTATAAAAATTAAACATCATTTAAAATCCATCAATTATACTTCCAAATCCACAATCCACGCTCACAATTCATTTTACATGCTATATGTCTGAAGTTAGCCACCAAATAGGTCTTCTTCATAATACATGCAACAACTGACGTCATCAGTCATCAAACAACAATCAAACTTAATCCATTACTCCAACATATGTCTTCTATCCACCAGTAAGATCACTTCATCTGAAACATCTTCTCCAGAAAGATATACCAGAAACACAAAGACCTGCTCTGTCTAGAATCACAGTTACAGTCTAGAAAACCAGTCTTCACCAAATCAACTGTAACATCTGCAATATGAAACATACATCCAAGCGACCTTAGGAATAAGGTAACCACACATCCTTCTACATAAATCCAACTTCAATCATTCTGAATCATCCGTACAGTGTCTGTACACTTCTTCCAGTCAAGTAACCAGTCTGTCCTCTCCACAAAAATATATGTTGACATCAGTGACAAAACATGTATATCAACAACATGATCAGTAACCAAAATTGATATCATCCAATAGATGGAAGGTATAAGCATGATTATTCCTATCATTTTGTGTTGCTTTGTCATTTCATACATAAGGTTAGGGTTTCTTTCTCATTTTATCTGCTGCAGTTATTTCACCATAGCATAATTGATCATAGGAAGAGTGTGGGCAAGCCCATTCTACATGAGGGTCTTATCCTTTTAATTGTGGATTATATTAAGAAATTTTTTGTTAGTAGCCCTATTATCCCCTTACCTAAGGACTCTGGTTCTGCCAAGCCTTTGGGTAAATGGACTAGGGGGTGAGAGTAAAGCATAGTTGACAACGGGCAAAACATTAAAATTTGAAAAGAAGGATGGCATGGAAACAGATTTTGAAGGTGTGAGTGTTGATGGTTATGTGGTTACTGAGAGTTTTCCCCACACCCAATCTAATGAGAAAGAGTCCCTGTCAGCTTCTGTTAGTGATTATGGTGAGGAAGAGGAAAGGATGAGTATGCCCATGAAGCCAAGGTTATTGTTGATGAACTTGAAGCCAAGGAAAAAAATGAGGACGTGGGTGGTAAAAAGGTCCCCATTCTAGTCAATTATGCTAGCTCTGAGTAACATGATGTTCCTATTTCCTCGAAGATTGAAGTGGTTATGGAGATGTAGTCAAATAGGAAGGAGGATAATGAGATTCCTGTTTTGGAGATTGATGACAAGGGTAATACCCTTCCAGCTCTAGGAACATTCCCTTTGTGAAAATGGTTGACATGCGGGAAAGGAATGTTCAACTCCTTAAATAGGATATGGATGACAAGATTGATCCCCTTTTCGGTGTCCTCCAAATGGTGAAGGTGACATCGATGTATTCCTTCCGCCTCATGAAATGGGTTTTCTAGGAAATTGAAAGCCTCAATCTTCGGTTCCCTTCCCTCTCTGCCAAAGTTGATCTTCTTCATGGAAATGTGGATTCTGGGTCAGCGGGAATGGAAGTCCGAAAGGGTAAAGAGGGTGTGAAATATATGAAGGAAATATGGGACATAATGGATCTTTTGGAGAACTCTCTTAAGTAGAATATGATGGATAATAACCTTTTAATGGGTTATGCAATGGAGTGCTTCAATACCATCAAGTCTGAGCTGGATGTTGGGTCTCCGACTATGAAGCCTGAAGATGACAAAGATGATGCAGATGATGTGGGTCCTGGCAAGCGTACTCGGTCATCAAGAAGGTGTCTGACGCTAAGAAAGAGACAGACGAAACTCTTTTGGAGTTTACCTAGGTCTTGTTTTTCCCCTATTTCTATGCTGGTTTAGTTTTAGGTTTTTTGTTGCTGGTTTCTAGTTTTTTGGGTTTTTTTTTGTGTTGGTTCTGGGTTTAGCGGACTGGTTTCTAGTCCTATTTCAGTTTGGTGGGCTTAAAGTCTAATATTTTTTTGTTTGGATTGTAAGGGGTTTCGGGTCCCCCTAAAACCTATTTTTACCAGAATTAAAAAATGTTAAAATTATTGTGATATTGTTATCAAGATTCAACTGTATATTTTTTTTATTCAAACTCATTGACCCATGTTTCATGAGTTGCGGTTCACATGAGAATGAATGGAACACTAAAGGACTCACTAGATCTAGGTGATGCTCACAGAGGTCAAGCACCGAGACTTCTTGGGAGGTCACTCATCCTAGTACTAGTCCAGCTCGAGCATGCTTAACTATGAAGTTTCTTCCATAATTAAATATTTAAAAATCTGCAAAAAAATTTCACAATTAATATTAAATACTAACAAAATCTAAATTTAAGATCAATTAAATTTTCATATCACTCCAACATCAATAATAAATAAATGTACAATTTTTTATCCCAAATTTATGACCCTAATTTAAAATGTGTAATTGATTTGTTGAATAATGATAAATGAGTGTCATTTAGAAATGATGTTGAGTTTTTTA
>MU226603.1:15038-39785 GCA_018584345.1 Thuja plicata
ATTTGATGCCCTAAGCTATCAATACAAATGACACCTAGCTAGAAGCTCACGGGCTGTCCATTTGATAACCACAGTCAACATTTCAAAAAAATGGATATCCTTGAGCACAAGCACCAATAACATCAAACAATGGAGTTAAAGCACGGGCTAGGGCACGACACCAGTAGAATACGGTCATTTCAGTGACAACAATATACAATGGCATCATTAAACACATATGCCAGTAATATCAACAAACGTGAATCCAAACATTTGAATACAGTGAATCGATATCCTTGAGCACAAGCACCAATAACATCAAATAATAGAGATAAAGCACTGGGTAGGGCATGACACCAGTAGCATGTGGTCATTTCAGAGAGCAACTCCCTCAACAATAAAATGAAATGCATTCAAATATGATGCCAGAGGCTCTTCAGATGAAGAAATCACACACCTCCCGCGCTCAGCTTTCGCTCCTTTTCTCCCACTCTCCAATCAAAATGAAAATGATGAGGCTCTTTCACTTTTTTTTTAATGTATACCCCGAATCTATCGGAGTTCCGATGGTCAATTAAACACCCATTAGAATACCAACATCATCGGGGCCTATTACAAAAAAAAACACCAAATTCGTAAGAAAAAGTTACCCGTCGGAAACTTCTGTCGAAATTTGGCCCCAAATGTAGTAGTGTTGTAGTAAGTTTGAAAGGCTATCATGTGAATGTTTGCATTTATAATCTTCATTTGAGGGTAACTTGACTTTAATTTTATAATATAGAATATTTTAACAATTTGTACATCTTATCAAAGAGGTCATCAATCCTAGGAGGTGGATAATAATGTATCATTGCTATAATGTTTAATTTTACAAATAATCAATGCATAGGTGAAAGGAAAAGTCCTCCATACCTCAATGGGAGACACTAGGATGAATGTGGCCTCTCTAGAAACTCCAACTACATAACTTAATCTCATTGGCATCATGTGTGGTCATATTATAGGGTGCTTGTTAAAATAATTTCACTCCAAGATCCTGATCTACAAGAAAATATAGCCCTCATTAAGGTGGCATTTTTAGCAACTCTAAAGGAAAGACATTTGTGAACTCCTATAATATGGGTCAATCACTAATTAAAGTCTCTCATCCCTCATATTGGTCCAAATTATTGTATTAGCCTTATTTGGCTTCCATTCATTTTATGGCTCTATTATGATAACTAACTTAAGAAAATGTATGGCTTCAATTGACTTAATGGACCCTATAAAGTCCTTTGTTAAGTGTAAGATTTCAATCCCCAATTATCTCACAAATTAAATGATTACACATTTTCCACATAAATAAGGATAAATAAACCATTAAACCCCAATATTTAAATAATGTTAATCACATTTTAAAGTTTAAGTGCTTATTTTAGGTAATAGGACATATATATGATATATAGTTACAATATTTCCTATCAAGCCATGCAAACATAAAAAATAAAACTATGATGTATAGATACACGATGATAAATATCTAATCATAAACAATGACCTTGGTCGCCACTGATCCCCATAGTCATTTACAAGCCAAAGGATGGTAACAAGGCTCAAGTGCTTTTCTTCCCAACCACGAAGTTATTCTTCCCCTAAGATCTTCATGCCTCCAAAAATACTGAACCCTACATGAAATGCCTAGCTGCCTAGAAAAAAATGTAGGATGAAAACCTTGGTGCAACCTGATACATCTACATACATATCTCAAATATGATAATGAATTCCTTGTTATCCAAATATTGTAGACAAACATGCTAATAAATTTTCCTCATTCAATTCCATCCATTTCAATGAATACATGGTTTTTCCCAAAGCACTTAGAATATCTGATTTTTCCTGAAAAGATGATCAACCTATTTGTTTACCCATATTTGGTACCCTTTCTTAGAATCACAAATCAAGCACGCAAGGAGGATTTAAACCACTTTTTTAAATGCAACTAATCACATGTACATCTGCCTAATAAATTTATCCATTTTATTAATATGCATATGATCATCGTTTTGATACTAATGCGTTGTTCTCCTACTATGAGATCCCGAAATGATAAACTAAATGATATTTTCCAGTGCAAACTAAATCTACATGTTCATCTATGTGCATAATAATCATGATTACTTATATTTTGCTCTTTTCCAATGCAATTTCAATTAAATATAGATCATGTCAAGCATGCAGGTTTTTACTTAAGAAGGTATATAACCTGTATGTGTGTGTTTGTGTAATATTCCCAATAGGATATACCTAAAATTTCAACTTCTATCTTAATTTTTGAATTTTATGGTTTATTATTTTTAGACAAATCAAACACTTATAACAACCAATTTATATAATATCAAAACACATCAAATTATTATGCCAAAAGGTTTATGAAATATTAGAGATGAAATTATGAGACACGACATATGAACAACAATGCACACCACAATACTGAAATTTAGGAGATAACTTTTTTGTTATAAATTAGGATATAGAAGTCTGGAAGTACATCCAAACATGGGAAAAACATGAAAATAATGGCCATAAATTTTGCAGACATAAATTAGTTAGGTTTTATACATACCAGATCATGGAAAATTATGGGAAAATTGAACAACTGATCAAATCAAAAAATCTTAACCATTCATTTCAAATGCACTCATTTGAACCCCTAAGAAATCTATAAAACCATGCCAAATCAAGTTATTTGATCATCCATCATTTGCATAAAGAGATCATGCTATTTTATATTTGAATTTCATTAGGAGATCATCATTTGCTTTAATTCATCATTTAGATTACTTGCATTATCAAATTTAATCATGTAGTTGCACAATTACAACATTTTAGCTTACATCTCAGATCCAATTCATCTTCATTTACATCAATTAGGATCAATCTAACCTCCATTTAATCAATCATAACATCATTTGATAAAATTTGCATAATTAGGTTCATTCATATTTGAATCTTCCATTTCATGGATTGTCATTCAATTAGATCTAAAAATACATTCTGAGAGCACTAAAATATACTAATTGATCTTCATGAATAGGAAGCAATAGGACGTTCTAAATGAGTTTCTTTGTGAATTTGATCATATTTTGTGTACTAACTCATTGAATTAATGTTTTATTAGATGGACATACAATTTGACACAACACATTTTTGGTGCCCACCGTGGGGCCTAAGCCCCAAAAATCTATCAAATTCTTATCAATCTATGATTATAGGTGAAGAAAAGCAGCAGAAAGTCATTTTTGGTTCTTGTTTAGTTATTTATGGTTCCTGTTTAGTTGTTTATGGTTCTTGTTTAGTTGTTTCTAGTTCATTTTTAGTCACTTCTGGTAATTCTTTAGTAGTATTTGGGAATGGCCATTTTTGGACTCTATTTAGTTGTATTTGGGAAATAGAGTCATTTCAATCATTCTTTAGGTGTATTTGGGAAATTTGATCATATTTGGTTCAAAGTTAGTCGTATTTGAGAAATATGATCGTATTTGGTTCAAAGTTAGTCATATTCAAGACATTGAATATGGTTTTCAGTTTTTGGATTTGGATTTGAAGGATAACCCTAATGATCTGATGTTTATGTTTTGTCCTTGTGATCTTTACTTGTATCCTAACATCTTTTGAAAGATGAATGTCAAATAATGATTACACCAAACTCATAATGCGTGGTTGCAGGTTGCCTTGGAGATATGAGTAAAAATTGTACTTGAGTAATTCATTTTCTTAGGTGCATAATAATTAGTGGAAAGTATTTGATTGACTTATAAAAGTTATAGGGGAGTATGCTCTCACCTTTCGAAGGTGATCAGAAAACTAGACTCATTTCTAATTCATCATAATGCATATGGCTAAATGAAAAATTGTTTGGTGTGCTTGGGAAGTTGATTGCAGTAGGGGAGTATGCTCTCACCTTTCTAAAGTGATTAGAAATCCAGACCTGTGGTTAAGATTTATTTTTATTTTTCCTAGAGAACCTGTTACGACGGAAAAAAGTACTCACCCTACAAGAATGACTCAAGTGGAAACAGGTCAAAGCCACGCCACCCTAATCCACTATAAATAAATGCTACCAGTAGCGAAAACTAAGGTAGATAGATGTGGTTAAGTGCACTCTTCTAGAAGATACCTTAACGGTCTAAACCGAGACCCTTACTAGATTCGTAAGATAAGAGCCTCATTTTTAGTCATGGTGCTTTATCCATAGTGCATAGGGTTTTGTCACCCCTAGAATATTTTACATTCACCATTCATGCATCCCTGGTAGTGAGGTGAAGGGTTCTTGGATTTCATCACCTTCAACTTGGGAAAGCCCCAAAAGGGATCCCTTACTCACACACTTTGTGAAGGCTCAATTAGGTGTAATAAGTTCTCGACATCTCTTCTCGAGATTACATCTTAGATTGAGAGGGACATACACAATAGAGCTAGGTGTACTTAGTGTAGGCCTATGGAAATTGCATTGAAGCCATTATGAGGATAGATCTATTTTACATGTGCTTGTTATGTGATTATACCTGTGGAAATATATTCAACATACACTTTATGTTTAGGGATTAGAGACAAAGACAAGTGCTTTTCTATTTTTTATGTGTGTATGGTCACTTATTCTGGAAGGATTCATCCAAAAATACTCCTGAAACATCAAACTGATCACCAAAAACATTGGTAGAACACTTGAAAAACTCAAAAAGTTATATCCAGTCTGTAAAAGCTCATTTTCAGTCATTCTTTAGTCATTTTTGGGAGAAGCATAGTTTCCTATCTCTGTTTAGTTGTTTTTGGGAGAAAGGCAGTTTATTGTCTCTATTTAGTTTTTTTGGGGAGAAGGTAGTTTTATGTCTCTGTTTAGTCATTTTTGGGACAATGGTAGTTTCTTTTCTCTATTTAGTCATTTTTGGGAGAAAGGTAGTTTCTTGTCTCTGTTTAGTCATTTTTTGGAGAAAAGTAGTTTCCTATCTCTTCTTAGTCATTTTTGGGAGAAAGGTAGTTTCCTGACTCTGTTGAGTCATTTTTGGGGGAAAGCTCATTTTTTATCTCTGTTTGGTCATTTTTAGGAAATGCACAGAGTCACCTTTGGTTCATCGTATATGGGACAATAGCTATTTCCATACATCACTGTAGACACCCTAAAATGGACAGACTTGCGACCTTGCATTTGATTACCAATTTTCCTCTATTAATTAATGGTTTCTTTAATCATTAGTTAATCATCTATTACTTCTAAATCTGATCATCTAACCATTTAATCATTTCTCTAAAATTAATTAAATAATTAATTTTATTTAATTAATTAATCCTTATTAGTTAATTAAGTTCAATTTCCTAAAGTTTAAAATTAATTATTTAAACTCATTAATTAATTATTTAATCATTAGTTAATCATCTTTTTCTTCTAAATCCAATTATCTAATCATTTCTCCAAAATTAATTAAATAATTAATTTTTAAACCTTAATTAATTAGTTAAATTCAATTTCCCAAAGTTTAAATTCAAACATTTAAACTTATTAATTATTCTTCTAATTAAATTAATTTCATTAAATTAATTTAATTTCACTCTTAATTCTATTTTAATTCAAAATATCTCATTTTTGAATATTTTAATTTCTAAAATCAATTAAATAATCAATAAATCACCTCTCTAGTTCCAATAAGGGAACTCATGATCAATCCTTGTAATTGCATGAATTGCTTCATCTTCTCTCCAATTCAATAAGGGGACTCTTGTTCAATCTCTGTGATTGCATAAATCATTCTATCTTCTCTCTAGTTCAAAAAGATAACTCACAATTAACTCTTTAGTTGACTCAACCATTTCCTCTTTTCTTTAGTTAAGAGGAGGGGTTTATTGATTGCTTCTTCAGTTCCTTTTGATCTCAATCATCCATTTTCAATTTCATGGGATCAATCTCATCCATCAAAATCATTTCCATATTTTATATAATCAACCTTTCTCAACCATTTGAAAGGATCCAAGATCTCCAAACTTTGTGCATAATTGCTATGCAGGATTTTTCGTATGAAGCATCAAGCAAAATCATTATCGTTTGGATCTCATTTTCTCAACACTCCCAAGTCATAGATGTTGTCAATGCCAATACTGAGCACCATCCATACAACATTTCAAAAGGAGTAGAGAGAAGCAATATAAGCTTCAAGCATTAGGGTTTGCATTTATTTATTTTCCTTTCTAACGCTTGTTATTTTATTATTCATAGGCTCATTCTTAGTAGTTTGTTGATTTATTTCATTGCAAATCGGTGCTACTAACCCTCGTTTGAGTGTACAGATATAGACCTATACATTTTGGTGAACCCGACATGAACTTACAACCCGATAATCGCTTGCAGACAACCAAAGGAATCCCTTGGTCTCGGTCGTACAACTACAGTTTCGTCATTTATTTTTTTATTATTTTATTCTCAGAGGTTTTCTGTAATTTTGCATTTGACAAAGGAATTTTGCAATTGACAAAAGAATTTTGCAATTGCCTTGTTTATTACTACAATATTTTCCTTTTATTTCATAATTGTTATTTGTATTTTGCAATTGATTATTCAGTTTTCAGTCTCTATTTTCTACAGTATTTTGTAATTGATAACATAATTTCATAATTCTAAATTACATTTTGCAACTGATGGAGATATTTCACAATTGTTAAAATTATTTCGCAATTGTCAAAATAATTTTGCAATTGCTATATTTCATGATTTTCTGCAGTTTTGTGATAGTTTTTCAAATCTATTTTTTCTCGCTTCCTCGGTTTTTGTGCAGGACTGAACAAATGACCAATGACAAAGAGGATAATGATGTGCACTCCAGGGTTTAGGTCATGAAAAGCATTCAAAAAAAGAGTCGCTCATTACTACGCACAACGAAAGGCAACTCTTGCAATCATAGCTGAAGACCAAATCAAACCCTTTAGCAGGTATATCGATTCTCTTAAGCATTTTTCAGCCAAATATAAGGTCGTTGTGATTATTGACGGTCTTAACAATCCAAATGTTTCTGAATCACTTTTTTTTATTGCTATGATTTTTTGGTACAAACAATTTCTTGATAGCTTGTGGTGTGGAAGCAACTTAAATTTTCTAAATCTAAAATCAATTCATTTGTCTTTTGGTGCTTAAAAAGAAAAATGTATGCTCAAACATCACAATCTCATCTTTCAAATTGGTGCATAACATTGACGTGTGGTTAACAACTAAACAAGGCAAAGAACTTTTGAAATTGGTGTACTTGAAACTGAACAAGAAAATATCATTTGGTTTGGGCTTAAAATTGAACTCGCGTGCTTGTATGGATGGTAGCTCAATTCACATTTGATCTTTTGGTGCTTAATGTGATTAACCTTATGTTTTGATTCTTTGGTGCGCTTGCACAATCTATTAGAATAAAAACCTTTTAATTTTTTAGAGAGGCATGTCTGGGAAAAGCGCTTCTTCCTCAGAGGACGACCTCAAGCAGGTAATCCTTATGATTGGTATATAAACAAGATGTGGAACAAAGCCCTGGATGTCTTTGTAGACACCCTAAAATAGACATACTTGCGACCTTACATTACAAACACTAATTTTCATCTATTAATTAATGGTTTTTAATCATTAATTAATCATCCATTTTCCTCTAAATTCATTCTCCAAATCATCTAATCAAATCCTCAAAATTAATTAAATAATTAATTTTATTTAATTAATTAACCTTAGTTGATTAATCTCCATTAATTAATTAAATTCAATTTCCTAAAGTTTAAATTTAAATATTTAAACTTATAAATTAATTCTTCTAATTAAATTAATTTAATTTCATTCAATAATTCAATTCTAAAACCAAAAAGAATTAAATTATCTCACATGTTGAATACTTTAATTACAAAAATGAATTAAATATTCAATTAAATCCTTTCTTTAGTTAAAAAAAAAGAGAACTCTTGATCAGATCTTTGATTGCATGAATTACTCCACCTACCCCTTCAGTTCAAAAAGGTAACTCCAAATTATCTCTCAAGTTCTAAAGGTAACTCATAATCAGTTGTTCAGTTAACCAAACTTTATCTCCTCTCTCCCAGTTGAGGAGGTGGAGTTTACTGATGGCTTCTCCAGTTCCCTTTGATCTCAACCATTCATCCTCCTATCTCTAGGATTGATCTCAACCATTCATATCATTTCCATATTTTATATAATCAACCCTTCATAAATGTTTGAAGGATCCATGATTCTAAGCTTTCGTGTGTCATTACTCTGTCAGATTGGTTCAAGAATTATTAAGCCTTCTTGCAATCAAAGAAGTCAATATCATATTCTCGACGCTCCTAAGTCATAGATGCTGCCCACATCAATACTGAGCACCACACAAACAATGTTTTAGGAGTAGAGAGAGACAATAGAAGATTCAAGCTTTGTTGGTTTGCATTCGTTTGTATTCCTCCTTTATTGCTTGTCATTTTATTGTTCGTAGTTTTGTTCTTAGTAGTAATTGATTGATTTCCCCCATTGCAAATCAGTGCTACTAACCCCCTCATTAATTCGATATTGTGGAAATAAGATCCAAAGTCGCGACATTTTGGTGAACCTGACCTGAATCAAATAGCCCATAAAATCACTTGCAGATGACAAACATGACTTTTTGGCCTCGGTCGTATGATTGCAGAATTTTTTTGTTATGTTTTTTTTTATATCCTTGTAATTTCACAATCGTTGGTATTTTACCACAATTGATGAAAATCTACCGCAATTGACTGGTTTAATATTGTAATCGATTTGAGGGTTTCACAATTCTTTTCTGTCGTTATTCAAATCTCTATTTTCTCGCTCTGTGTTGCAATTGACTGATCTGTGCCGCAATTGATAACAGTTTACCGCAATCAAACAAAATTTACCAGAATTGACCGATCCATGTCATAATCGCTAGCATATTGCCGCAACAGAAAGTGCTTTGCCGCAATCAGAAGAATTTAGGCACATCTGACATAACTTTTCCGCAATTGATAGAACATTACCACAATTGACAAATTATTGCTTATCCATTCAAATTATCTATTTTTCTGTTAAAATCTTATTATTTTCTTGGTTTATGTGCAAGATTGATCAATGACTAATGGCCAAGAGGGTAATAAGATGCATCCCAGGTGCTAGATCACTAAGAGTTGTAATAAGAAGGACCACTAACTACCGCACACAACAAAGAGCCATCTAGGCCATCACAACGGAATATCAAAGTGAAGCTTACAATAGATATCTTGATTCTATCAAACGTTTCACAACTAAGTACAAGGTCACAATTAGTCTTAATGGTCTTAACAATTCTGGAGTTGCTGGATATTCTTCAATTCTTAATTAGACAATTTTGGTACTAATCACTTTTTTGATAGCTTGTGGCAAGGAAACAGTTAACAAAGAAACATAAAATTCATTCATTTGTGTTTTAGTGCTTAAAATGAAAATTGCATGCAAACACCTTGAACCTCACATTTTGAAATTGGTGCTTAAAATTGACATGGTGGTTAAGAATTGAACAAAGGCAAACAATCTTTCGAATTTGGGGCATTAAAATTGAACAAGCAAATCATCATCTACTTTGGGGCTTTAAAATTGAACATTGGTGCTTGTACTGGTGATTAGCTTAATTCACATTTGGAATTTTGGGGTATAATCGATTAACCTTGTGTCTTGAGTCCTTGGTGCACTTGCAGAAATATGTTAGATTAATAACCTTTATACTTTTTAGAAAGGCTTGTCTGGGGAATGTGCTTCTTCCTTGGAGAATGACCTTAAACTGGTAATCCTTCCGATCAGTATATAAACAAGACGCGAACCAAAGTTTTGTTTTATATCTAGCCAAGCTTGGGCAAGGTGTGTTGATGATAGCCTGGATCGAGTGAATATCCCTAAGTACACTAGTACAAAAACAACAATATATGACTAAATAAACTACTAAAAATTGTAGATAAATGACTAATTTTGATCACATAACCAGTAGTAGTTTATTGTTGGTCATTTATCTCACGACCAAATTTATGACTAAACTATTTTAGTGATTGATTTGGTCATTTATTTAGTCATTTATTTAGTCGTTTATTTGGTCATTGATTTGGTCATTGATTTAGTCATTTATTTGGTTGTTTATTTGGTCATTAATTTAGTCATTTATTTGGTCATTTATTTTGTCATTGAATTAGTCATTATTTAGTCATTTATTTATTCATATATTTAGTCGTATATTTAGTTGTTTATTTAGTCATTTATTTAGTCATATATTTAGTCATATATTTAGTCATTTATTTAATCATTAATTTAGTCATATATTTAGTCATATTAGGGCATGATGGAATCGAACCACCATCCTCCTACTTGTAAAGTAGGTGCTCTTCCATTGAGCTAGTACCCTTTAAAGAATAATCATACCATGTATACTAGTACTTTCCATTAAACATGATTTCAAATTTTTCCATCTATAGTTCAAGGGTTATGATAGTAAATGGTTATGACAATCATTCAAAACAAAGTATGTCAAAGACTATTATGAGACAAAGTTTGTGATTGTCATGTAAAGAGGAAGAATTGTAGGTTCCATCACTATGAGAAGCACATTCTATACATGAAATAAAATGTAAATTTCTTGATCTAAGGGGCAATAAAATGGAAAAAAAATAGAGTAGCAATCTCCATGCAATTTTATGAATAAAGGAGAAAAATTCATAGATTAAAACATAGCTCTTTGCATGAAGGAACAACTCCTTTAGTCAAGACAACAAAAAATCACAAGGGTTTCCCACAAAGTATCCATTTGAACGTAGGGCATGCACAATCATTTTATGTTATCTCTTTCTTAAGAGAGGGATCTCTCGCGTTTCATAGGCTTCATATTATTTTGATGAGTTGTATTGAGCATTTTTCACCCACCAAAGCATGCCCCATGTAATGCATGAATACAATATTTTGATGGAAAGATCACAAGGCATTCACCAGTTTATGACAATCAAAAGCATTGATATTTTATTAAAATGCAAGAAATAGAGTAAAGGAATGCTATGATATGCTGAGAATGGATGTCTCTTTTACTATGCCTTGAGGTGAAGTAATCAGGTAAGGGAATAAAGGAAATTTGAACTCCAATGAATCATAAATACTTATTAGTGGGGTTTAAGAGTCAAGCATGAAAATAAAGAGATACTTAGGTAGAGGTAAGTCCACAAGTCCTATTCCTACAAAGGAACTTAGAAAAATTGTCCAATCACGAGTTGAGAGTCAAGGATGATGGTGCAGGGCACCGAGGATTGGTGTTTGGATTTGAGTTTTTACTTTGTAATAAGGGATGTGTTTCACCATCCATATTTTTGTCTAGTCCATCTTGTGCGAACAAGGATCCTTTGGTCTGTTTATAAACAAAGGATGCCTTAGTCCATTGGATTGTTTGGTTCTAGTGCTTTATGCACATTTTGGAGTTTGGTTCAAGAAGTGGTTTAGGTTCTATAGCTCTATTTTGGTCATGTTGCTTGGGTTTTCTTTTGGCATTTCCCACTTGGTGGGATGTTGTCTTGTTTTGTTGGCTTTTTTATGTTTGAAAAGTTGCATTGAAAAGTTGCACTTTGCAACATTCCTCAACATTTTGCAACATTCCTCAACATGTTTCTCGAGTTGCATCTTTACTCCCAACAAACCTAAATATTTTGGGACTCAGTTGGATCAGTTTGAGAAAGTTGGTTTTTGGTAAGGAGGAGTCTGTTCATTACGGGACAGACAGAGGAAACCATCAAAAAGAGCAAGTTTTAATGAAAATTGACCATTTTCTGAGCATTGTTCCGTGTCGTGTGACCATAAACAAATTTGAGTGTTTGATTTAAAAATTACATAAGATTCTTGAATGAATTACACTCCTACTTCATTTTGTCTTAAGTAATTTGGTTGACATTTATTAGAGTTCGAAGGCAAACTGTGTTTGCAGGTCAGAATTCCTCAAGAATTGGGGTCGGGCTGAAAGATGTGACCCTAACTTACTATTCCACCATGGGAATCTGATGCCATTGGTTGGAGAGTAAGTTAAGGCAATTCTTGAAGGGATTCCAAGAGGTTGGAGTTGGGGGATGGGTTTTTGAACTTGAACTTTGATGCCCTAGGCCACATATTGGTATGTATTTAGCCCGCGGGAAGGAAAGAAGCATGTAGCGGAAAACCGTGGGTGCATTGGGACCAAGTGGGAGTTGAGTTATGATGTTTGAAGACCATAGAACTATTCTTAATGACTATAACTGGACTAAGCACCTAGCTTTAGACTAATCTAGCTGACTAGGCCTAATTTGATCACCTAGGCAAAGGCACCACTGTGACAGTTTAGTGTTACAGGATTAGAACAATTACTTGTTGTTTCGGGTTTGATCTTTGTGGTGTTAGAAGGTCTTGAAACTGGTAGAAGGAGTCTTGGTGCCTTGTTTGTTATTGGAATTGAAATTAAAATTTGATGTTACTGCAAACAGAAGTAAGCTAGAGACATTGTATTTTGTGTGTAAATGCAGTCCTTGCAAAGGGTGAACTTTAAGGATAGGCCAGCTTGCAGTGGAGGTATCCAAAGACCTTAGTGACCCTATGGATTCTCTGATCATTCCCATATTGGAGAAATAAACATTGTTGCAAGGTTAGGAATTAAGGTAAAAATAATAATTCTTTGTGTTGCATGACTATATAGTCCGATGTTTTGAGTACAGTGACACCATAGAGGTGTATTAGAAGTGTAAGAACCTTAGTGGGAGTTATGATAAGCCCATAATCCATTGTTAGACTTGAAAAAAAGGGAGTACACTAGGATAGTGTAAACTTGGAGGCCTAATACAGTCAACATTCAATAACTTATGCAAAAGAGAAGTTGCAGACAATATCAATAATAGGAGATATCATTCAATAATATAATGAAAGGTCATTTCACACTTTTGTTGTGTGAAATCTGCACCAGATGACATAAGAAGGGTAACCAAGGAAAGGAATCTCCAACACTCTATCAAGGAATGAAAGGAAGGCATAACCAGATGGACAAGTCTGAAAGTCCAACATAAAAGGGACAAAGGGAAGATCGGACTTAGATATAAAGACATGTCAAGATGAGGAGCTTCAAAACTCCTATGGATGGCAAGCACTTAAAAGACTGGACACACCCCAACACTTAAGAGACTTCAAGGACCTAAGATAGACATAGGGGGAGAGAAGAGGGAGAATATTTACACAAAAATGGACCAAGGAAGACATGAAAATTATAAAGTAGGCATTTGTGGTCCAACCAAAATTATTATACAAAAGGGGACATGGAAATCTTGTTGCATGATCTACCAAAAAAATTGTTACATTTGTGTAACAATGCTGATCATCATCCTTGGCCTTCATATTTGGTCTTCATTGGATCATTGTTTCCTTGGGAGGTCTTCTTTCCTCACACGGTAATTGTATTTTATGTTTGATCATACAGATTGGGTTTTACCCACATGGGTTTGACTCTTCTAGTAATATTTACATCAATTTGACATGGAAATGGATGGTGAACTATTGGTTCCTCTGCTAGAACATTTGTTATTTATGTGTAACAACACCAATTACCATCCTTGCTCCAAGTTGGTTTTCATCAACTCTATGTTTCCTTGAGGATTCTTCCCCTCTCAGATGGCTATTTGTGCTTCTCGTTGGATCATGTAGTTTGACTTTTACCCACATGGATTTAACCCTTCTAGTTATGTTTACATTGAATTATGTCTATTACTTATTCAGATCCTAGGATTCTTTTTATTCTAGCTTTTGTTAATTGGATGTACTTTCAAGTCCCCACTGACCTAATGTGTTCGTTTGTAGACAATAATTTTAATTGCTTCTTTTTATCATAGATACAATTCTAATCAAGATAGACATAGTTTGGCTACATAGGAATCATAGAAATGAATTATTCTTGACAGTAAATAAAAAATTATTAATTTACTGACTTGGCAAATTTTTTATTAGATGAATGGATCATCAACTCCTGCATTAGGTTAGGAAGTGAATTCCCTATCGTATGAATCCAAAAATTTGGTCAAGCATTGGGATGCTGTGATTAGATAAATAAATCATTGTGCAAGATTTATAATCAGAGTGCATAATGCTATTTAGAAGAAAGATGATTGGAAAACTATTGAAGAAAAGAAGACTATGAAGTAAAAAAAACCTGATTAGCTTACAAGGAAATAGTTTGTAATGTTTTAGCCTGAATTAGTTCAGTCGAGCTTAATAATATTTTTAAATTTGAGATTAGACATCAATTATCTCATTTCCCTCTACAAGATCTAATTGACCAGCAATATTAACTTTAAATATTTTTGAAAATCCTATATTTTAAGATAGAGCTTTCATACCCTGCTAGAATCCATCCCTACAAGGCCACAGCTTGAGTAGCCACTCCATCACAATTGTGACCTACTACCACGACTCTAATGGGATCCGGACCAAGCTGACCAAAAAAACACAACATTTCATATCAAGATCATTGTTTAAGAGTTTTCTAGATGATGTAGCTACATGAGTTAGACTTTAGGAAAAACCAACCTTCATCCCAGGTATTTGAATCCAATCTAGGTCAGTGCATGTGGCCTTTACTAGAAACTCTGAAAGAATTTATTCTGTAAAAGTCAAAAGCCTGCATTTAAGACATTTTAGACATTTGAAATTAGTAAAACAGGCTAATAAAGAACACAAATGTAATCTATAAATTCGGTTAAAAGGAAGTCAAAAATGAATTCAGTAATCTTTACAACTACAGTGCTTGATGAAATTACTTGCCAAATGTGTCTTAAACTTCTCTATGCAGATATGTAATAAAAAAATATAGAATCCCATGAATTACTCCTAACCTAGATACCATTCCAATAAATATACATAAATACTCTTCACATACCATGCAGGATTCAAGTCCTGCGTGGTGGCTGTGGTAGAGGACGCCTACTCAATCTACATGTAAGTTTATAGTTTGAGATTTTTTCTGTTGTGGCCAAAGCATCCTGCATAAAGCACAAAGAACAATATACACCATCACCTTAAGCTATTATTCTAATAGTTTTCAATGGCAATGAAAGAAAATGGAGACAGGAAAAGGAAAGAGAAATAGCAAGATAATATGGGGGTGTTATTTCAAACTTATACACAATCCTCAATATTACTTGGGAGACTTAAATATCATGCAACTTTAGTAGGTTTGAGAACTGCACAGTAAATGAAAAACTCAAGTTGTCCCCCATGTAAGACTAATTTGTTCCATTGGATAGGTGGAAAGGCATAGACCTTGAAGGCTTATACAACATGCTCCCTCTGATTATCCTATGCTTGCTCATAAATACGGTTCTGGCCATCAACTTATGGCCAGCAAAGAAAGAATCAAAGATCTCTTCACATATTTTGCATGTAACAACATTGTTATTTAGATTACATCTTAACAGTAAATTATTTGTATAGTGCATGTTCGGTGCAGGATAACCAATTAAAGTACGCAGTCATTTGAGACTGGGAGTTTGGAAAGTTGACCCTATTTCTTGGTTAGTAATTTGTTTAACTAATTATTTATTCCAAGATTATGTGTGGCATGCTTAAACATCTGAAATTTGTTACAAAAACATTGATGATTGTATTAATCTACCTACTTTTGGGTGGTTGGAGGCTTTAGCTACACTCTTATATCAAATGACATATATATTTTTAGATGTCTGAATAAAAAAACTGGGATATTTAATCGACTATAAACTAGAACAAGATTTAATCAAAGCACTGTATAGTAAATGAACCCACTAGATAACACAGAGAATTTAAGAATTTTTAGGATTGACTAATATATTCAGTATTAGGGTTTTCATAATATGGGGAGATTGTTAGCAATATGTGTTGTAGTGTTGTCATTTGACATTGATGTCAACACTCAACATTGTAGAGATCTGCTTGTGGAAGACAACGATGTTGTGACCCTAGTGTTGTGGTAAGATAACAAGAGTTGTGTTGTGATGCCTTCCCTTAGCATAGATTCTTGAAGGCAGGATGTAATGTTGTGTTGTGGTGTCTATCCTCAGCATTGTGGACCAACATTATGGTAATTGATGGAAGAGTGATGATGTCTTATTGAGTTGTCATAGAATGAAGAAGATACTATAAATGGTTGATAGATGAAGTTATTCTTTGTTATGGATGTCCACCTACTTGGTGTTGATGTCTACACTCAATAGCTTGTGATGGTTGCGATTGATTCCTTGAAGAGATGTTGTGATGATACTGTTTATGGGTTGTTGATGTTGACATTGCTATGAGATGTTTTTTAGTTGTGTTGTTGATCAAAAGTGTTGCCATGTTGATGTAGCACAAGGATGGATGTCAACCCTCATTGGTGTTGATAATTATGTGTTGCAGATCAATGATGGAGATGAGAGATGGTGTGAAGGTTCATGTTCAGTGGTTTGACTTGTTGGTTTTCAGTAGAGATGGTGTCATGATGGTATCATATTAATATGAGAATTACAAGTATTAAGATGAGAATTAGAAATATTGAGATGAGTATTAGAAGCATGAAAATTGTGCTGATGTTTTTGTGATGCTACAGAATGTTTCATTATCTCTCACATTGCTCTTGGATGAGAAATTGCTACTACACATGTGTTTTGGTCGTTGTAAGATGTTGAAGTATGAATTTGCAGACAACAGCTTTGTTGGCTACATGAAAGAATACTCTGCATTTAATGTTATGGTCTTGCAATGTAACATATTTTGTATGTGTTGTGGATGTTGCACAACACATACAAGGTAAATGGTGATGTTGCCGATGTCCTGAGTGTATTTAGTGCGTTGGCAGTTTGGGTGTCTATCAGGACAAAATGCTCTGCATTTCTCCGCATTAATATTTCTAGTGTTGTGGCTTGGAGGGAATATTTATAATGTTTGTGCAGTGTCTCATTTCAAATTTCAAGTGATGAAGTGTACCGAAAGTATGGTTATGGTGATGTGCTTCATAACTGTGTTTCTTGGCTTTCTGATTTAAAAAGTCTATCAGAATGGTTGGGATAGTTTGGATCGCCATGAAATATATATTTGGGAATGATGTTGCATGTTCAAAGAACATGTCTATGTGGTCTACATGGCAATAATTGATCGTTCTAGTGTTGCATTGTGTTTGGAATTGAAATTTGTGCATATCCAGCCGACAAGATATAAGTTCTTTCTTGTGCTCTACATTTTGGGATCTATGCTAGCATTGGAGGTTGTAATGAGTTGTTTTGGGCCATGCTATTGCTCAGGGTGATCCATTGTGCAAATTCAGTTTAATATTGTGATTTTGAGTGGAATGGTAATTAGCAATTAAACCTCATTTAATTTAACAAATCCATAATTCATGGTGTTCACCCTTAGTTTCTTTTGTTTTTTGTCTTGTGCCTTTATTTGGAACAAAAAAAAACTTTTTATTTGCAGATTTTTTTCCAACGTTTTTCCCAATTTTAATTGAAATACCCATTTTCTTTTAGTTAGTCGGGCTACTCTCAATTAATATTTTTGGTATCATGTGTGGCATCAGTGGGGAGGAGAAATCTTGGTTTTTCTCTAGAAAATTATGGTTGACCTTTGCAAGGCGCTTACAGTTCTAGGGAAAGAAAGAAAGATTTCTTTCAACAAAAGAGGGTGTTTATTGATCTTGTTAATGAAATCACATTTCATAGATTGTCTTCCGACTGAGAATACCTGGAACTGATTGAGAAACCTTTTCAATAATTATGGGCTATAAGTCTACCCAAAATACTTATTATTAAATACAGGCAACTTTCTAAAAATAGTTCATATACATGATGTCATTATCTTTCACCAACTATAGATGTCATTGTCAATTCTGAAAAACACTTTCCAAACATTGAAAACCAAATTCAAATGGATGCTATTTACAATTAAAATATTCCCATATTGTTTGTAAAGCATGAAATAACATATAATAGTGAGATAACATACAAGAGAGCCCATACACAATGACTGCAACAAGAAAGTCACCCAGGAGAAACCCTTCAATGGGTCAAAACTCTAGCAAGAGTGAACAAGTGCTCCTTGTTCCACTATCACAGTCAAATTACAAAGGTGTTACAATGCTCCTAAGGCTTTCAAGTGTCATAACAATGTCTACAACTCACTCCTCACATCTATAATGTGCCTCTGCAACTTAGAAACCCTTGTTCTATCACTACCACTAAAATAGTTAAGGATACAATGAGAGAGAACTTTTCTAACCATTTTACAATGGATTTATGCCTCCTATGACCCCCATACACAAAAAATGGAGGATCAAATATAAAAAAAGCCAGATCAAACAAAAAAATGATTCAAATTCCAAGGATTCCCCAAAATGTTCTGGATCATTTAAGGCATTCCTCAACAAGAATATAGTCCCTAGTACCTACTTCTCTGCACCACAGAACTTGAAGAATTTACAATTCTAAGGCATTTAGACAACTCCTTGAGTGTGATGAAGGAAACACCATGACCCCAATCATCCAGTTTCTTCTATATGATTTTCAGATCAAAGGTAATGAGAAAACTAAATTTTGACTTATCATCAAGCTCTACTGGTGTTAAATTCAAGGCTAATGAGACAAATTGCTCAATTTTTTAGATTTATCCCTTGCTGACCATCCATTCCCAGATTAAGGGTATGGTAGTGTTATACTAGCTTGAATTGGAGATTACTCAAGCAAAAGGTTGTGGTAAAAATAATCAGATGTTGGAATCCATACATGAGATTGATAAAATGGAAGCTGAGGAGGAGGTGAGTATTACTAAAGTAGGATTTGATGTTAGTCAAGGGGACCTAACCACAATGATGTTGCAGATGCACCAAAAGCTACTGCTGGAGCTTCTTCTCACTCCCCAACATTGATTATAATTTGTGAGGCAAAAATGTGATGTGTTGAAGCTTTTAGAGTGATTTGATAGTTAACCAAGGGAACCTAACTACAATGATGTTGCAGATGCACCAAAAGCTACTACTGGAGCTTCTCCTCACTCCCCAACATTGATTTGATTTTGTGAGGCAAAAAAGTGATGTGTGGAAGCTTTTAAAGGCATTTGATAATGGGTCTTTTTTTCAGCATACTTCTGTAATTACTAATTTGTTGTTTCCCGTTTAGTATAATATGAAACTCTCCTTAATAGACATATTACTTTGTGAAGTTTTACTCTAGAAAAAAAAATTACCACTAATTAAAAAGCTGACAAAATAAGTTCACTACCTATGTAGCACCCATTGCCTTGGCAATATGACGTAATTATTCCTTACGTACATGACGCACAACAATTGCACTAGCTTCAACAAAGTACTGCACCAAGAAAAAATAAACAGACATTAGCCAGCTGATTCAAACAACAGTAACATTACTAGTTTCACTATGGGAGACAACATGCAAGTACACCTTTAGAGCCATGTCATCTATTCCTTTTGTTGTTAAAATGACATTTGCACCAGTTTTTAAAAGCTTCTCAATATGCTCCTTAGTTATATCTGCTTCTCTGGAAAAACAAAACAAATGAAACAAAAATGACAGTGATCACTAATATGCAACAGCAAGCAAAAAATACCAATACCCAACCATCTATCCAACTCCACATTGTTGCATTGGAAACTACATGTACCATGCTCATCTCCAGTGAAAAATCCACAATTTCTAACAACATAACAGACTAGTAACAACATGCCAAATTTGAAAATCATGGAAACTCCTTCCTATCCAGTATTTCTATCACTTCCGCACAAAATATTTGTCCTAGGCAATGCTTAACACATATTTGCAAATAAATTTTACAAGAAACTCTGGGTGGTGAGAAAATCCCATCACAGTGGAAATATTAAAAACAAACAAATCGGATATAATTTATCCAAAACTCAACAAACACTCTATATATTATCAATAAATAAGTTGCACAGTTTATCTACCTTTCACGGATCCTATCAAGCTACCTTGGATCAGTGACAAGAACCTATACTCCCATCTGCATTTTTGTCTTCTAAAGATTGAAATCCAAACATGCAATTCTTGCTGGGGCCACTCTTGTAGGCATTCCTTGAGCTGCCCGACCAGTATTCAGGGCATAACCATTCAATAGATAACTATCTTTAGACCCTTGTCCATGTGCCTTCAAAATATTTATGCCTTGGAGAAAAAAGAAAAACATGATCATTCATAAGAAAGTATCCAAAAAAATTGATTCATTTATCCTAATCTACAGTCTATGCAAAGGAAAAAAATCATCTCCCCCAGGCATTTAAACAGTCCCCCAGTTCCCAAGGAAGTCGAGTCAAATAAGAAATAGCCATCAGATAGAGATACACTGGATTATAGGAAATCTAGTTGATAATGTAATCCTAAGTTAAGAAAAACCACGCCATAGAAAATAGTCTCAAACCTTTCATTCAAAGAACAAAAATCATTGAGCCAAAATGGAAGAAAATATTGATTATTAAATGTGGAGATGGTAGATCGTTAGGGATAGAAAACATGAATGTCCAAAATATGGGAAGATGGTAGCTTGACAGCCAAAAGCAATGATATACAATCACTGTAGAAGTTTGGACCTTCATTATCATGGTAAGAAAAAAAGAATGTGGAGATCAAAAAGATAGTAGCATGAATGGAAAAATATAAAAGCATAGGCAACACATAGGAATTGTTTGAGAGAATGCGTAAAATAATTGTGGTCACATGGACTATAATTATTGTAGGATATGCACACAATGGATTAGTTGAAAAGGTTGTAGAAACATTCAGGAAAATTTATTTGGTAGGTGTAAAGCCTAATTCCACAACCATTCCCGACATTCTCTCTGCTTGTGCTAAAATGGGAGCTTTGAAATAGGGTATGGACATCCAGTAAAGAATAATGGAAGGGATTATATTTCAGACATTATGCTTGGAAATTCTCTAGTAGACATGTATAAAAAATCTATATGGATAGAAAAGGCTCATTAATTGTTTAATATAATGTCTCAAAGAAATGTGGTCTCATGTACTACAATGATTGTAGGATACACACAAAATGCATTCATTGAAAACTCTTTAGAAAATTTCATACATCTCTCATTATTGTCCTAATTTCTGAAACTTCTATAGCCTAAATACTAAAATTTTGGAACTAAAAAATTCCATCCAATGGTTTTTGTTTCAGATCAATTAGTTGTCTCATGAAAGTAATAGGAATCTCTAAGTAGACTGCCATGAAGTTTTTAATGACTGCGAATAGTATAATGCACATTTTTGTTAATAATAGATATGTGTGGAGGTTCTAAATGATGTAGGGGGTTGATTACGTTTGCAAAAAATATAAAAATTCATTTCAAATTGCAAGACAAAGTGTTTTTTTCTTGTTATAATCTCTGATCTAAGTTTTATTGTTCAAAACTGTCCCTAATACAGTTACAGTTACAGTCAAGTATAATGTTCCATTGAGATAAGAATGTAAATTGTAAAAAGGTCATTGTCATTGGTCTTAAAATATTTTGATAAATTGTTTCGAATAGTTGGTATGGGTAAGCAAGGACATTGGAGCATCTTTGGTATTGTTTGGCATTGCAGGAACATGACTGTCATGTTAGAGGTATGATCAGATAAGAAATTCCCCATGTTTCAAAAGGATTGGTGAGTATTTCATGTCAATAATAGTAGGAAACCTTTGATTTTAATTTTTTGTATGCACCTTGAATAATGAATGTTGAAAAGAGGTAAGATGCTACTGGTAAGTGAAAAAAGGCAAACGTGTTGTTAGATAATCCATAGTACTAATTGATAATCTAAAATAATATATGCCAAGGTTTTGGTTGGGGTACAAGGAGGCCTTCTCCTCATTAAATATATATTGAATGAGTGCTTGTTCTATGTTACAAACTAAGATTTTCTCCCACATTGTGATTAGCCAATGGGATAGCAAGTTGACAGTCTAAGAGCAAGTTTGAATCAAAATAAGGGTAGACAATAAGAATGAAATGTGTTTTGAATGGGTGGAGGTGAATAAGTGAAAGTTTCTTTGGTACCATGACTATAAGACAATATATTTCCACGGGCTTTGGGATAGCTTGTGGTCCTTGGCTTTTAGTACAATCATATTTGAGTGGACCTTAAAACAGATTTTGTATCAAAATGTATGCAGAGAGTTGCTTCATTTTCTAGGATGTTCAAGGGTGTAAGGTTGTTGCGTTGTTTTTTCTTGGAAGGTGGTTGTGATATATGAATGTTAGAGGTTTATTCCCATTTGAGTTGGTTCGGGAAGTGGAAAGTGTAGTGAGAGGTTTTGGCACGAGTTTATGGTTGGAGTTAACATTAAGGGAGTCCAAATGCTTTGCACAGTCTAGGATGATGGTAGGCCTTTTGAAATGTACCTTTGTATTGTGATTTGATAAGGAGGAGCACATTTGACAATAATAGAGAATGGTCAAGCTGGAGTGTTAATTGGGTTAGATGCCTCATTTCTATGAACAAGAACCTTGAATGGAATTTGGGTCAGTTAGTACCCTTGAGATTTGTGTTGGTGTTGGATGCTCTGCATCATCTACATAAATAATCATTAAAAAATTATTCAACTCCTTCAATCAATATAAAAGGAATTTAGACACATTTTCACTGCACTGAAAGTCAATTTTTTTGCTGCTATTGAATTCAGCTGGACATTTGCAAGGTAGGGGAAGTAGACTATCATGTTTGAATATGTAGTAAGAGGGAGGTTGGGATATTAGTGAATCTTATAAGGGTCATAGAATCTCTTCCACTACACAACATAAATTCAAAAATCTGCTACTCTGATCACAACATCCTCTATAAAATCACATTTAAATTATGTCTAAGTTCTAAAAAATCCTTATTATCTCATTTAATTAAATATATAGAATCTGAAACTAGAAATACAAATTGGTTTGAATGTTTCAAGGTGAGGGGAGATACATGGGAAAATGGGGAGATGATAAGGTGAAAGATAATATACTAGTAAGTGCATCCAAGTATGTTCTATTTTCTCTACATAAATAATAAATCAAGATTCATGGAGATAGAAACAAAGAGTTTGAGGTTCAATTGGTTTACCAAATAAATCAGATCCAAAGAGTGTTAATTTTGCTTCATCATTAATTGTAAGCTTTTAATTTGTTGGAACATTCTCAGTTGATTGTTGATTGGTTTCAAAGCATTGCATAAAATTTGAACTGAGTTTTTTGTTGTAATGACTTACTTATAGAATGTGTGGATTGAAATTGATGTTCATGGTTATTATTTTCTGTTGTTGTGAAGTTTCAATTTTGAACCCTTATCTAAAATAATTAACATAAAAAATCCCTAGGCATATTACTGGTATCAGAACCTTTGCATCCTACAAGCCTCTATTTGCAATGCAGATTCATGAGCTTGAGTGAGAGATAATTAAGGTATCAGGGACAACAATAGTTGAGGACAAAAAATATCTAAATATCAAATATTGCTGATAGAAATAGTTGAGGAGATGGTGACAATAAAAACCCATAGAAAATAAAAGGTTGGCTATGACATATACTGTTGACATTTGGATAAAATTAACTAAGAATGAAATACACTGATACGTACAATGTAAAATTAATGAATTGTACTAACATAAAGGGGTTCATGACTATTTTGGATAGTAAATAAAAGGAATAAACAATGGTGTAATCTTAAATAGTGACCAATGATGCTAAAGTGTGGATCACATTGATGTGGAAAATAGAGATGAGTAGTGATTACTATCATTGAAGCTCATTGTTGACTTGAAGGATCTCCATGAATTTTTCTTTAATGAATCCATGACTTCTCTTTAATCCATTGTCATTATTCTTCAAGAAGTGTTACGAATTTTCATAAAAATGTGATGATTTTCCTTAAGGTTTGATGTGGTTCTTCAAGGATATATTTATACCATGAATGAGACATTCATGAAAAGTAGATAGGATTCAAAAGCATTTCCATGGGAATTGAAAAACCCTTTCTAGGTTAATGGTCATATGTTTGATCTTGTCAAATATAGGTATCCTTTGAAATCATCTATTATGATTTGATCTGAGGTTTTCCTCTAATTGTTTATATATTGATAGTAGAAATCAAAGAATATTTGCTTCTCTTTCTCCTATGCCACTCATTTGACATGTCTTGTTGTAACCACCTAAATTTGGTTTGTTCTAACTATGGACCCTATTTGCCCTAAGTGTGATCATACCCTCGATTATGTCCAAACAACCCTGTTACTGCTTGGCATAATTCTTCAAATTAGATTTAATGTCCTAGGTGATTTTTATCACTAATTTATATTAACTACTTCAGCCATACAATTCAAATCAATTTCAACCAATCAAATATTATCAAATTCAAACAATGGCTAAAGTATTTAATTATAAAGGAATTAATCTCTCATCACTTGCATTTTAAACCCATTCCCCTAGCCTATTAATTTAACTAAAATGGCTATAGTCCTAATTAATTAAAAAAAGCAATAAAAAGCTTAAATAATTAATATTCCTATTTTTGAATGAATTAAATAAGTTTAATTCATTTCATTTATATTTCCTTAAACCCTAACCTAACCTATCTCAACCACTTCTACCCTGGGCTCTAACCCATCCCAACCTATTCCCCCCTTGCTAATCTAATTTTAAGCCTAATCTAATTCTAACCTCCCTCCTAATGTTGTCACATTCCATTAAGGAATGATTAACAACTCAACCCACTTGGGAGAGT
>MU226603.1:68034-81303 GCA_018584345.1 Thuja plicata
AATTAAATTAATTTAATTTCATCAAATAAAGCAATTCTTAATAAAAAAGAATTCAATTATCTCACATGTTGAAAACAATAATTAAATAAATGAATGAAATATTCATTTATCTTCAAAGAGATAACTCCAATAAGATCACATGGGTTACTCCACCCATCTCTCTAGTCCACATAGGTAACTTCACCCACCTCTTCAGTTCAAAAAGGTAACTCACAATTAGCTCTTCAAACAACCAAACTCTATCTCCTCTTTACCAATTGAAGAGGTGGAGTTCATTGATGGCTTCTCCAGTTCCTTTTAATCTCAACCATTCATCTCCCTATCTCTGGGATTGATCTTAACCGTTCATATCATCACCAATTCCTATATAATAAACCCTTCATAACTATTTGAAGGATCCAGGATTTCAAGCTCTCGTGCGCCATTACTATGTCAGTTTGGTTCTAGCATTTTAAGCCATCTTGCGATCACACACCCATTTCAATTAGCAAATTCTCGACACTTCTCAAGTCATAGACGCTGCCCCGCCAATACTAAGCATCAAGAACATCGTTTCAGAAGGAGTAGAGAGAAACAATAGAAGCTTCAAGCATCGTGGGGTTTGCATTTTTTTTTTCCTTTCTCTTGCTTGTACATTTTATTGATTACGTTTCAGGTTATTCGTTTTAGTAGTTATTGTGTACTTGGTTTATATCATTCGTGAAACCTTTGCTACTAACCCTTGCCTTTAGAAAGCTTGAGAACCACGGATCACGATCAAAGGAGGCGTACACTTAGAATTTATTCATTGGTGGAGAAAAGGACCATTGACATACCAAGGAGAAATGGGAAATATCCTAAGATATTGATTGTGAATGTGAATGTGAAGTTATGTGTGTTCTTTGTTTGATTCTAAAAGTGATACTAGTAGATGCAACAAAAGAAATATGTGAAGTAGCAAGTGGTAATACTATAATTTTCCAAGAGGTCACAAGTACCTATAGAAACGAATTGGCCATGCATATGCTTAAGTTGATAATGAAGTCTTGAAGTGCTACTAGTGAAGGCATGGAAAGAATAGAGTATAGCAAGGGAGAAGCTATAAGCAGTGATGACATATGAGGAAAACCAGAACATGATCCAAGGAAGTGGCAATAAAAGATAGAAAAGCAATGATCTGAGTTCCAACAACCCATGATAGAAATATGGTGCAAATCATGATAGAAGGGCATACATTTATGACGAGGTAATTAAAGACAGGAGAGAAGAGAATGAAAAAGATATGGTAAATGTGGCATGCACAAGGTGGAAGTACAAACAAGTCATGGAAACCGTTTGTCATAATGCCAAACCCAACATCCTCGACCAGTATTCTCGCAGCTAGGGATACAATGGGAGCTTTGGAACAGCATCAAAGCAAATATGAATGCAAAATCTGGAAGCACGAACAAGGCATGAAGTCTGACGACGGAAAACTTCTTTTGATTTCTAGAATGATTGACTAGATATACAACTCGGGTAGTTGTTTCCCTTTCTTTAATCACTATTTATGGTCTGATTTATAAACTATATCTTTACCATGCCAGGAAAGGGGCGTATGGTTGCATGCTATGTCTGTCCAATTGAAAATCCATTTTTTTATGAAATCGTGCTTCCAGATTTTGAATGCATATTTGCTTTGATGGATGTCCATAAGCTACCTTACAGAGATGCAGCCTTATGTTGCTCCAAGGCAATGCTAATACATGTATTTATTAACTGTACTATTCACTGCTATTGAATAAGCCTAAACCCCCGATTATAGGCATGGCGAGCACTCAAAAATCCTTGCCAGAATAGCAAGAGACCGCCGAAAACAAAACCCTCCAAGACTGGAAGGTACAACATGTAACCAAAGGGATGCCAAATGCCCCCAAACCAATTAGCTCACACTGTGATGAAACTTCTCCGAGACGTATACACATGCACATAACGGTTTTTCCCTAAATAGCCACAAAAGATGTGCTTACATTAAATTGTTGTAAGTTATTAGATCGATAAATTTCATCTTTAATCATAATTAAGTTACTTAGTATTATCATTAATGATAAAAAATATTATTAGTTTAATTAGTTTTATTATTAATATTATTAGTTTAATAGAAATATATTTTAAATCATAATGGATAATCAATCCTAAATACACACTTAAAGCATACAGATGTTAGTAAATTAATTAATTAAGACCACTTTAAGTAATTAATTAAATCCAATTTATTAAGCTCATCAAACTACAAAGAAAATAAGTGGAATCAAAACGTCAAAATAAGGGTATTAAAACAAGGTTAAGCTATCATATTGACTCCAAAATATAGAATTAAAGATGTTGAGTGCGCATGGAGATTGAAGGGAGGGGTGAATCAGTCTTTAATTAACCTTAATCTCTTTACTTTAATTCTAAAACATATAACTTTAATCAGCAACAATGAGAGGTAAATCAATCAACACTAATGCACAAGAGAACACCAGATTTACGTGAAAAACCCAATGAGGGAAAAACATGGTGAGAATGCATCACAATATATGAAAAGTATTACAAGAGGTTCATTGCTAATCTTATAGCCAAGATTCACTATCTCAAGGCAAGATAAAAATGACTTGCTACAAAGATCCACTATCTATAAGCAAGATACAAAGGACTTGTAAAGGAGATTCACTATCTTAGCAGAGGATACATAGAAAGAATTACAAACTATAAGCCTTCAACATACTCCTTCTAGCGATCTCCCTTTAATGTAGCTACTCATGACTCGCTATCTCAAACAACCATTTGACAATTCTACACCAATACTCTCACAACACACACTACTACTATCTCAAATTTACATATTCCACAATCCACACACTTTCCACTGATTTGATATTCTATATATACTATCCAGATCATTAAAACACATGAATTAGGTTGGCCTACACAGGGGACAAAAGGTGATCCCATCAAGTCGGCTACCAAAGCACAATTGAAGTGAAAGTGATCCTATCCAATGTAGCCACAATTATTAAATACATTGGCACACATCCTCCAAAGTTGGCAAAATGGTAACACAGATGTAGCATGTAGCACATCGCTAGTTGGAACTAACAAATTTTAATCAAAGTGGATCGCAACAAGGCATAGTATGACCCAAATACCACTCATCATAATCTACAAAAGTTGCAGAAATCCCCAAATAAAAAGCACAAGCAGGAACAAGAATCTTGTCGGCCAAACATCTACAAGTGACCCTAAAAACCAACCCCAGACACAATGCAACACCAAAGCAAACAATTACTCTCATGACAACCACATAGAGATGTTCCATGAACATCTAACATCATTCCCAAGAACATATTGTATGTTCTCATGTTGACCCAAATTGCCACAACCACTTTGATTACAAACTCCTTCATAATTGGAAAGTCTGGAAACATATTTATGAAACACACAATCATAAACATGCTTGCGGTACACTTCATTAACAAAAATTTGAACTGAGATACTACACAAACATTACAAGCCTTCCCTTCAAGCTGCAACACAAGAAACATCAATAAGGAGAAATGTGGAGCATTTCTGGACCATCTCTAATTGACATTCAAATTGCCAACAAACTACGTACACCAAAGACTTTTGCAGTAACACCAAGAACCTAAAAAAGATGGGAATGCAACATCCACAACACATTAAATCTATGTACCAAACTGCAAGGTCATATTATCCAATGTGGAGGAATGCTGAGTATTCTTCTAGTCAGCTAACCAAACTCTTCTCTGCAAATTCAACCTATAGCATTCTTCAATGGCCAAAACACTTTTGTAGTAGCAATTGCTCATCTACAAGAAACATGAGAGATAATACAACGACCTATAGCATCACACAACCATCAGTACCAATGTCATGCTCCTAATCCTCGTCTCAATACTCTTCTAATCCTCATCATGATTTGAGTCTTCTCCAACTCTAATCTTCAATATTGTCAACACAAAAGAGAGTTGACATCCAACACTGCATTAGCAACCAAAATTGCACTGCATCAATAACCCATAGAGCAATAATGTTAGTGGAAAGACATTACATCATACAACAACCACGTCACCAAGAACATGTAGACATCAACACCAAGTAGGCACACATCCACAATTATCAACCATCAATTACTTGCACAAGCTTCAGCCTTCTGCAATCCTATGACAACATACCAATACCAAATCAATCTGCCTTCAACAATATCTCAGCCATATCAACAATGACAAAAAGCACAAGGTTGATACCATAGTGACAACACTAGCAGAGGGTTGACTTCAATGACAACATCAAATGCCAACAAAAGATCCCCTCTATCTTACATTTAGAGCATTAGAACTATGTATTGTATTGTAATTCTATTATTAAGACTAATATATTACATGTATTTTATTGACTAGATTTTTTTATAGGGAAGCGGGCAGTGGCATAGAGGTAGCCGGAAAAACCACGAATTGAATTCGACCGGACCCCCCCCCCCACCCTGCCAAGATAGAGGGAGGGCTTCTGTAGCATAGGCCCTCTCCTTTTTCGTGCTCTGCCATTAGGAGGGAGATGTTGTCAACACCAACTATCTTGCCATCCTTGTCTTTCCAACATATATTTTATGTTATCTCTTAACTCTTACTTTGTTGAAATTTGTCTAGATATGTTTGCATCTGCATTATTTCTCCCATAGGATTAGACTAGATCTGGTCTTTTTTTTTTCAATCTCTATGCTACTATCATCTAAGATTAGGGTGGATCTAATCCATTTTTTTCCATTTTTGATATTTAAAATTTTAAACCCTCCATCTTCTATCAATGGTAATGAATATCTGCTCAAATGTAGTTCTATACAATTTTATTGGGGATTAAGTAAAAGCTCAATTCCATTTGGGCAACTTTATGTTGATACATCATTAATTGCACAAAATGCTCTTTTATAATTTTAGAATGAGCATTTTGTGGGTCATTTTACTCTTCTAAAAATGGCACGATTTTATGGAGATTTGCCAATAAATTCAATACTTACAAACGTAAAATTTTCAAACTGATTATGATTTGTGATATCGAGGAAAATGGCTAGTTTCAAATGTACAAATTTCAAACCAATTATGATTTAACAAGAAAAATGGCTAGCTTCAATATAAAATATCGCCAAAGAAAAGTTCAAGCTCCATGGATATTTCAGTTATCCAAATTAGATGCCCCATATAATGTAAGTATTCATTCTACTTTCGCATTTCAGGTGGATAACTCTCTTGTGACTTTATCCATTTAGATTAGAGGTAGAATAATCAGAAAGCACAATCTTTAGTAAGCTTCTTTTCCAAATCTCGATTTGGAAAAGTCAATTCCGAGTAGGATTACTATAATACATTGTCATTATTTGCAATTGTCTGCACAAATCTGAAGAGCCCTTCAGCCACTAAAAGTAATTTGAAGTACATTCTCTGGTAGAAGATTGCAAGTTGAAGTCTTTGAAGCAGCTGTTGCTGGCAATCTCTCTGTAGCAGTTCTATGTCTAACAGTTCTGAAGATAATTCCAGCATTTTGAAGATTCAACCAATGTTTAATCACCATAGAGCAGGAAGAACTCTGGACAGTATGAAAGTGTATGCTATAGAGAGTAATGCTCCCAGAGGAATAGTAACTACCCATGATGCTACAATTTCTTTCACTATTTCAGAATCAACATTCTTTAAACCTCTGGCAAATCCAACTCCCATGACCGCTCCCACTAGTGTGTGCGTTGCAGAAATTGGAAGCCCAAACCTTGATGCAACTGTTACTACTGTTGCAGCTGCAAATTCAGCTGCAAATCCTCTAGTTGGAGTTAATTCAGTGATTTTCTTCCCAATGGTTGCAATCACACGGTAACCCCATATTAGCAAACCTGCTACAATACCAAATCCTCCCCAAAGAAGTATTGGAACAGACACTGTTGAATCATTTCTTAGGACTTGACCTGGAAGAATTGCTAAAGCAGATGAGATAGGCCCAATGGCATTTGCAACATCATTGGCTCCATGGGCGAAGGACATAAAACAAGCTGACAGTATTTGCATGTAGCCAAAAACAGCATAGACAATCTTCAGCTGGGTGCCGCTAGGACCCCCTACTTTCGCTAACAGATTAAATGAACTCAATTTCTTATCAGAGAAATTGCTAGCTGCAGGGATCTCACAGTAGTCTCCAATTAGTTCTCCAAGCTGCCTCTGAATGGTAAAATACACTAGAAGTGCACCCAGAGCACCGGCAGCCAAGGCAGCTGAAATTCTGAAAATTGCACCCCAGTGACTGGGAAAACAAGTTAATGAAAGTGCTGTAACTCCCAAAAACATGATTGTCGGAGCTGCTTTTACGGCTGCTTGTGCTGGGTTCGGAGCACTGTATACAAACTATTGCAGAAATCAAAATATTAGTACTTTTGGTCAAGTAAAAGTTCAATGACTTGTAACTACCTTGACAAATTTTAAACTTCACTAGAAATGCAGAAACTCAGATGAAACAAGTTCGCTATTACATTCACTATTTGTGTCCAAAACTTTAGGTTTTCATGACATACGTTTCAGTGGACACTGCACCTATACATATCAATGATATCATTGCAGCCTAAAACTTGATTAAGTAGTATGCTTCTTGTGATTCTATTTAATTGAAAAATACTTACCACCTCTTTGCCCTTAGAACTACTCAAAGAGAAGAAGTTCATGGTAAAGTGGGGTAATTATATGATAAATCATAAATCATAAGATTGTCCACCCTCATGGCTATTGCTCCCATCTCCAGTTAAAAGCATTACTCTGATCTATGTGTAAGTTCTATGAATGTTTTTAACTGACATCATATACTAAAATCTACGAGGCATTGCAGGGGATATCTGGACAACAAAACCCTGGGAAGCTCTAGATTTAAATTTGTTACCCTTTTCATGGTCTGAAATGCGCCAGACTGCAGGCAATGTATTTTGTTAATACTGCCCAACTACAAAGTAAAGAAATGTGGTAGTGCAAGTCTTAGAAGTTACCCGTCTTATGCACATGTAGATGATAAATGCGCCTGCAGATCCAAGAATAGGAGAGATGATCCATGAAGAAACTACTCTGGCAAGTGACCACCAACTGACTGCAGATGCTCCTCCATAAACTAAACCAAATCCAACCATTGCACCAATTATACAGTGGGTTGTTGAAACTGGCAATCCATAGTAAGAAGCCACCTGATCCAGAAAAATGTTAAAAAGCTATCTTAAAATGAACCCAGAAATATCAATACATAAGACTCACAAAAATGTTGTAAAGAATTGATAACATATTACTAAATTAGTAAAATTTACTAATTTACATCCGTTACAATAAAAACATTTATAGATCTCTGTGTGCACAACTCCAATGATCTTCATTCAAACTGGTATATAAGATATCAAGTTCAACCAAACAATACTGAGAAATAGTTACATGTTTTGCATTATATAGAATTGATAACTAACCTAGTATGCTCCTGCATCCTTCAAAATAGAAAATTTGACAAAAAAAACAAGTATCGATTTATCTCGCAATTAATGTAAAAATCCTCTTGATTTTCATGAATGATTTATTAGAAAAAAAGTTCAGAATAACTTTCCCCTTATTTAAGTGATGAAAAATGTAACTTTTCCTATACATTTCTGTGCATAAAACTGAAAATCAACAAACCATATAGATAAGTTCTAGATGCTGGCAATAAATCTGTTGATTTACAATTTTCAGAGATGTCTGATGAAATAAAGTGATAAACTATGGATAAGAACGAACACTTAAGTTTCATATCCTTGGATAATTAATTAGATGTCCATGCTTCAGCTTAAGGACTTGAGCAAGCCAAAAAGTACAATATCAATAGCCTTTGCGAAAAGCTTCACAATATATACACACACACACACACACACACACACACACACACACACACACACACCTGCTAAAGGGACTGGAGAGGTGATAAAAGTCATGATGAGAAGGGATTGTAGATTGTACGGCACAGCTGATGACATCAGCCTAATAGTAGAGGCACATTTTGAGATTGTTGTATAAGCATAGTTACAAGGCTTGGCAAGTCTCAAGATCAGCAGATCGAAACGAGGCCCGAGGATTCATTACCCAGTTACCCAACAAGTCTGATCACACGCACTAAACTCAACGAGCCTTAATGAGTAGGCTCGACCAAGTCAATGGAAAATTAGGGGGAAAAAGCATAAAAGTTTGAAAATACTTAAACGTAAAAGCATGAAAGTCAAGCATTTTTTGAAGGGTTTGGAAGACTTCTGGAGAATGGTTAAAAGTGACATTAATGAAAAATAGCATATGCCATGACAGTTTGTGTGGTCTCAAAGGCTTTAGTTTGGATATGGTGGCGGGGGCTCTACTCCTCAACCCTGCCCTATATCGCACTGCCACTAGACCCCACAAAGGGCTTCGACCCCTCAACCTTACTAGGGACATTGCCCCAAACTCCCCCAAGGGGCATTGCCCCTTGATTCCATTATGGGCATTGCCCCCAAACCCCCACAAGCTCTTCCCTCAACCCCATTGTTGTGTTGTAAACACACACACCCCATTGCAAATGGGGACCCCCTCTTTTTTTGGGCTTTTCTTAGCGTAATGTTTAGTTTAGTTGACCTTAGCTTGGCAACGTTTTCAAGTTTCTTAGTCTCCCAGAATGGGTGTGTCGGGTCAAAAATCCTTAGGTTGAGATGGGGAATGAAAATTTTTCTAAGGATTGAGTCTTGTTGATGTGAGTTTTATTCCACTACAACATGCATAATCAAATACCTCGATGTTTCAAAGTGAGACACTTAGATACTCAATCCTCTCTTGAATAAGGTCACTTCTCATGCTAAGCTTGCAAAGTAAGATCATGAAATGACTTCAAGGTTCCTTCAATTGTGGATGCTTGCTCAGTTGAAATAATGTGATTTGTTGGTAATCACTTAGGGGACTTACGCTGTTTCTCAAGACTTGTCAATTGGATTTCTAAAGATTTGGCTTCACAATGTGCAATGAAAATATAGTTTTTCGATTTTCAACTTAAACTTAAACTTAACATCTACACTACTCCTAACTAAGAATGCAAGGAAGCATGGATGACTTGGACTACTAGATGCAGTTTTGTCATCGACTCCACACACCTAGTGCAAGCTTCTAAGGTATACTCAAATGGTTTTCAAATCAATATTTCTTCTTCAATCCCATCAATGGATGCAAACTAAAGATTAGATATTAATTGAAGTTAAGTACAAGCAATCACTAGCTCACCACACAAGACACTTACAATCAGCAAGAGGCTAGTGGCCTAGTTTTCAATTCTAGTCTTGCTAGTAAACATCCACAATTACTCTCATTCAACTAAGTTGCTCTATAGCAAATGTTATTCTATCCTATCTCAACAACTTGAAATTGAAATCTATTCTAAGTGAGGATGAAGATAACCATGCAATAATTCAAACTTGTTCACAACTAATCACCATGCAAAAGACAACAATGACAAGTAGAGCAAATTTGGCATTATCCTTGCAACAATTCTCCAACTAACTTTACAAATGAGAGGAGCAAGCCTTATATAGGGAGCTCAAGAACAATGGACGACTCAGATTAAACTAGAATCAATGGCCCAGATTGAATCCTACAAACCCTAATTAGAGTTTCCACCCCATCAGCCAATGAGATTCAAGCACCTCAAAACAAGCCAATGACAAAATTACAAAAAAGCAACAACCAACCAAATGGCACCAAATGGTAAGCCAATCAGAATTAAGCATCTAGACCATAGTTCAAAATATTGGTATCGGCAACTTATCGCCGAGGGCCAAAAAAAAATATCGGAAAATATCGGAGATAAGTCGAAAACTTATCGGGAAAATATCAGGAACTTTAACACTTGCTTAAATTTAATTGGAAATGCATTTTTTTTGCAAAATTCAATAAGCAGATGCATCTAATGAGTCAGTAAATGAGTAAACAAACCAAACAAGCTGATCTAGATATATATAAATGCAAATAGGGTACAAAATCACATCCTCATGTGGAATGTTGATGGCTGGTAACCATAGTCTAATAGTCTAAAGACTCTAAACTCTAAAGAAAACATAAAATAGCAAATTATCTTTGTAAAACATTCAACAAATGTCAAGTACAATATCAAAATAGTTTAACTCTACATCTTCCTCTTCCCACGAGCTCTACTAAAAACTACTGGAGTGGGAAGGAGTCTAACCCTAGAAGTCTGATCATGATGTGGCTGTGGCTATGGTTGTGCCTCCTTCCTCTACACAGCTGGTCGTGACTGGACATCCACCCTGGATGTAGATGGTGTTGATGGTGGCAATGACTCATCATTTAAATCCTCCGCAGTGTCACTGTTCTCATCCTCCTCAATGTCATCCAATCCCACTGCGAATCCACCCTCCTCCATAACCTGCCTCTCCAAATCATAGATCTCATCCTCTGTGAACAATGAAGGTTGCTCCTATGATGGCCAATCAAAGTAAGGATCTATGTCATCTAAATCAAGTGGACCAGCTGGTGTTGTCTCTGCTTTTCTAATGCACAATCGAAGGTTACTTTGCACAAAGACAAGGTCATTGAGGCGTTTTTGTGATAACTTGTTCCTCTTCTTTGTGTGAATGGCCTTGAACAAGCTCCAATTACGCTCACAACTGGATGAACTACAAGGCTGACATAAGATTCAGAGAGCAAGTCTCTGCAGATTTGGGGCATTTCCACCCCAGTTTCGCCACCAAGCATCTACAAAATAAAATATTAAAGAGTTAGAAAGCAACTTGAAACATATTTAGTAACTTAGTATTTATCTACTTATCATGCATGTGAAAGACTCCAAAAATCCAAATATTGTACCTGGAGTTTGAGAGTTTCTTCCTCTCTTTGCCACATCCGAAGAGAATAGCTTGCCTGTTGCATTTTGGTACACCTCCAATTCGGCCACAATGAGGTCTCTCACCTGAACATCAAGTACCATGCCCTGCATGCAATCAATGAGGCTATGTACAGTACCGTACGGTATTATCCTGTTTGATGGGCTATGGTTTATCTTGCCGTCACTTATATGAGCATCTCAGTTGCCCTACCGTACGGATGTATGGAGTTGTTCTTGGCAATTTATGTACGGCTCCTTAATTTAACTTGTCCTTTTGCTGTTTGTCCGTACGGATCGTACGGCTGCATTGCACAAGTCTCCGTACTTCTCTTGCTGGTCTTGCCGTACGGACTCTCCACATTCGCCTCTAAAAATGGCCGTACGGTTTAATGATTCACTTTTCATGTTTGACTGCTCTCCTGTGGGCCCGTACGGCCTTATGTCGTACGGTGCTTCACGCCTTTAAGATGTTTGCCAAGTGTCGTACGACCACTTCTTTTTTTTTTAAAAGTTTTTCTTTGCTTCCGTACGGCCGTACGGTCCCATATGCTATCAGGTCGTACGGTACCGTACTGACACTTACTATTTTTTTCATTTTTTGTTTTTTCGTACGGCTGACGGTCCCATACGGTATCAAGCCGTACGACACCGTACGGACTCTTACTTTTTAAATTTTATTTATTTATTTATTTATTTTTTTTTATTTATTTTTATTTATTTTTTTATTTTCTGCCGTATGGTCATGCATACCCGTACCGGTATTTTTCAATTTCCTGTTCGGAGGCTTCTCTGGTTGCCCGTACAAGCTGCGCTCGAGTCACCTGCCTAACTGCTCGAGTCCTTTTCCATCCTCTCGGTTGCTCTGTCCCTCCTCTCGGGTCCATCCTCTCCGGGGGAGGTTTCAATTTGGTCCCATTGCTGGCGTCATGTATCCGTTCATCGAGAGTCCACAGAGTGTGTAGTCGTTCCCTCTCCCTGTCGCCGAGTCTATTTTCAATGGCAATCCAAAGGCTTGGAACCATAAATTCTATATGGACCACGGTCTCCTTCCCGTACATAATAAGGAGAATCAAGAGTTTGAAGCCTACAGTCTTCCACACAGGATTCCAGTCGTCTCCTGTGGCGATGGTTTTCGGATTTCTCTCATCCGCGAGGTTTATTTTTTTCAACTTTTCTTCTTTGTACCAGATGGGTTCCTCCTTCCGAAACTCATGTGCTAGGCTCTCTTTCATTTGGACTTCCCCTTCCCGGCATGCTGTACATTCCGGAGGGAACTCACTCTGGGCTTCCTCAATCTTTAGTATGTTGCAGGACAACGGAAATAATTCACAATCGCCCATCTGCCAATGGAATAGACCGTCCATCGAATCTGTATCATCCTCCACTTTCAGTACCCCTTCGGCATTGGGCTCCATGGCTTCTTCCCCTCCGTCTATTCCGTTATCTGATTCGGAATCGGATGCCATTTCCTCCCCGACCATCTGTGTGGTGAGGTCCACCACAAACTTCCTTCCCCCCTTCTCAAACGCCAAGGTGTTTCTTTTCCAATTGTGATTGGCTCTGGCAGTCACCAGCCACCCCCTTCCTAGGATGGCATCATACCCCTTCTGCTTGAGGGGGATTACAACAAAGTCGAGGATGAATGGTTGGGTCCCGATAGTTACCTGTTGTGCCATCAGCGTGCCAAGGGGCTTGATGCCGTGCTGGTCGGCCGCTAGTAGATTAAATGTTGGCGGCCACAGCGTTGGTTTCCCCAAGCTCTTCCAGGTTTCTTCCGGCAGGACGTTCACCCCAGATCCACCGTCAACGATCGTGTTCGTGAGGATGGTACCCAAGATGCCCATCTCCACCACTGCAGGGTTCCGCCCATTATTTATTGATAACATCATGGGGTCGGCTGCGGAGCCGCCGGGAACCTCCGTCCATTCAACCGTGCTTGCTGGAATGTTTTGGCCTAGGAATAGGGCCGTTTTTAGGTGCGGCATAATTTCTAGTAGGTCCTTGACCTTTACGAGTATCTCCATTTGCATCATCTGCCCTAAAATATTTTGTTCGGCCATTGCTCGGGTAGAAGTGCCCACGTCTGTGGAGTCCCTTCGGTCCTCCATACCCTTCACGATCTCAGCCTTCGCCTCGAGCATCCTTTGTTTCACTGTCGGAGGGTGAGGATATGTGGCCTTCTTTGTCTGTCCGCGTGTGATTGCCAGGACCTTCTCAGTGCCCCTTCATTCTATGTCTAAGACATTGCAGCCGGGCTTCGGACAGGTAGTGTCATCGTGATCTCCCGGTCCGCACCACCGACACAGTTTTAGTGGAGCGGTAGCCTCATTCTGACAGTCACGGGCATAATGTCCC
>MU226603.1:99802-133088 GCA_018584345.1 Thuja plicata
CCTCCTAAAAAGTAGGAACTACCTCCTAAAATCAAGGAACTGCACTGCGACACTATATTTACCACCATGTCACCTGTACAGACTGATACCGAACGAGATGGGTCAACTGGCAGTCCCATCCCTAAAATCTAGGGATGCTCCTAGAAACTAGGGAACACACCCTGTCATCTTGAAACTGAAACCATGGAATGGTCCAGTGGGACCTCACCTCTGGAAACTGCCACATCCTCCTAAAAAGTAGGGATATCCCCTAAAATCTAGGAACTGCTCCAAACTGGCTCCAAACTGCTTGTAAAGCCAAAATCCAGTCACTGAATGCACTGAATGAGTCCCTATCCATCTCCGCTAGCCTACGAGACTCCAATGATAGGCCAACTCCTCCGTCTCTGATGTCCACTCTAGAAAAGGGGACATGACAGAATTCCAGCTCAAGCACGAATTAGCGCCCAATTAGTCCAGCCAAAATGTGTACATGCACCCTAAGAATCCAGCTGAAATGCAAAATTGCACCCAAGAAGAAATGGGATAAAAATGAAAAAAAGAAAACATGAGGTCAGCCATTATAAGGGACAAAGTGTAAGTTTGAAATAAAATCATAAGGCCTAATAGGTCGGCCACCTTAATTGAGAAAAATCAAGCATAGGCGCCATACATAAGGTAGTCAAAGAATGACATTTCAAAATATAATTCAAGCAATCAAGGGCTAAAATCAGAGAAGAGATTAATCAAATTAGAAATTGAAACCCTAAGGTGCGGACTCCATTAATCAAGTGCATTTCTAGGTTCACATCAGCATTTCAAGAGGATTCCAAAATCAAATTCCCGATTACAAAGGATGGAATCAGATTTTTTCAAAATTCCTAGTTCCCAAATGCATATTCAATTTCAGATTCAAAATCCTAATCCATATCCAATCTAATTGAAGATCAAATCCACAATCCCCATTGAAGTGTTGTTCATCATGGAAATCATTTTAAGCTCTTCATAATTAACTTGTATTTTGTTTGCATTTGTGACTTTGATTTAAAATGTTTGCTTTCCTTTTCAGGTTTGATGGAAGGATTAAAGCTGAGATGGTGGAATGATGATGATCGTGAAGATGGAAGACTTCACAACATGAGAAATCAAGTCATGCGAAGAATTCCAAGGATTCAAGACAAGCTCGAGGAAAGGAAAGTTCAAAACAAGACTCGTACCTTAAGAAAAAATACAAGACCAAGGAAGCAAACTGCTCTACAATTGGAGAATGCTATCATAATCTTGGGTTTCCTTTGGAAATCCAAGATCAATAGGAAGGACCCAATTACTACAAGAGGGTCAAGATATCAAGACAAGGAAATATTCAAAGAGAAGAATTCCAAGAACAACGAAGAATTCTAAAGGATGAAGAAGACCATTCAAGATGAAGCAATTTGGGAATATGAACCATCACAATCAATCAAAAGCTGAATAATGTTGAGTATCAAGAGATATTGCTAGAGATTATGATGATGAAGAAGTGGAGTAGAAACAAAGATGAAGAAAGGAAATAACTTTGAGAATTATACATGTTGAAGTGACACCCACTCTTCTTCAACCAGTCAAAGAGGTCCAAGTCGACATGTCCAAACTCTTCCAACCCATTCACAAGTGGACATGCGGAAGGCATTTAATGTATTACTACAATCAATTTTATCATTGGTTCATCATTGAAAGGATATGTAGTTAACGATTTGTAATTTTCTCTTTGGATGGCATTAAATGTTTGTAGGTGGTAGTTGTAACTACCTCAATTCGGGTTTCTTTGAATTATCTTGGCCATTGTTTAGAATCAATCTCAGCCCTTCATTGTAATTGGGAGATCTATAAAAGGCTTGGCCTTCTCATTTGTAAAGTCATTAGAAGATTATATAGGTGATAGCAAGTAGTAGTGGTAGTAGGAGATCAAAAATTGTTGCCAAGACTCTGTCAAAATTAGATACATGATTATCAGCATTTCTTGTATATCCAAAGGATTGGATTCAACATACAGCTTTAGTTTTCAGATATAAGAATTAAATTCCACATTTGACAGATGGGTGCTACTAGAAGAGCACTTGTAAGTCAGCCCAAAATGGAATATCATCCTAAAATACCTTAGATCAACTCCCTAGAATGCATAGGCTTCATGTTTGGTTCATCACAGTGTTCTTATAGTGCATGCACTGGTGAACCATTGTGCAATGCCTCAAATAACCTCTCAAGAAAAATCTCTAAGAGCAACAACTTTATTTTGAGGATTTCAATATTGACATCTTTTAATGTCCAACATATATCTTAAATTTCCATTTTTAGATTTACTCACTGCTTAAGTTCATGTTGAATACATCTTAATGCTTGACAACTGATCATTCAGGTTTTCTTACTCACATAGGCTACAAGGTAAGAATAATGATAAGGACACATTTGTGGAAGTGACTAGACAAGGGCTTGCAATAGGCGGAATCATGACCAACGTAATAAGTTTACTTAATTTATTAGCAGCATGCTTATATAATGCCATGCAATAATTTAATAATACCATGTAGCATGCTTGGCAACATTCTACAAAACTACTGAAGTGTCCTTCAACAATCCTACAACTTATCTTACAACCAACCACATATTAACTTCATCCTTCTGCAGGAGTAGTTACAATGTGTTATAACTTGCAGCATATATTATCTTTTTGTTGCCACACCATGTTTGGTTAAGTTGACGAACCATTCTGGTTAGCCTAACCGCTAGAGGAGGAAACTGCACAAAGGCTACATCTAGCCTATTGATGTTTGGCTGATAACCAAAGTCAGAATGGCATCAAAAGGGAAATTGCAAATTAAACCATATACTCATGATATATTTACTGGGCAACATTGATTAGGTGTATAAGCTATTCTGCGGCTACTATGACATTATTCCCACAACTTTGAAGTGATAGCGATAGTAAAACTATATTGGCATGCAATAGTTAGTTCAAAAACACATAAAAATATTTGTAAGAAGGCCCTAATGACATCCTATAGCATCTTACAATACTACAGAAACTCTCACAGCCTCCCTCAGTATCCTGCAGCCGCTAGAGGAACCCTCCATTATGAATTACCAGTTCTTGCAATTGATGCATGATATTCCCAAAAAAATTGTAGCCTCCTGCAACTGCCTTGGAACAGTCCCTAGTGTTCTGCAACCTCCAAGTAGGGTGGGTCAGGATAGTGAAATCAATAAAATTAGTCACTTGATGTTCTCATGAAGACTTATACTAAACACTCTTAATGGCTCATTTAGCAAGAAATATAAATGAGTAAAGTTTAAGAGACCAGAAAGGTAGAATAGAGGCAAAAGTGTAGATTGACCCAGACAGTCAAGATGCTGATGTCATGAAAAAAAAGAGCACGGGTGAAAAGTTTAACCTAGTTGAAATTGTCAAATGAATTCAACCACAACTGAACTTGTCCTATGCAGTGACGGTGTTATATTTTGTCCTTTTGGGACAACATAAAATGGAACATGTAAGGTAAAACATTTCTTTGAATTAGAGGGTGAAGCTTCCTTGTAACTAAAAGCTAAACTAAACTCTAGAACTTTTGAGAACATATTTTAGCTTTCAATGATATGCACAAGATAAACTTGTGGTTTTTGGCATGCAACCTAAGCAAACTAGAGTAAATACTTATATTTTCAGTCTCACATATGGGCATAAGGATACAAGAACTCTTCTACAAAAAACAAGATTTTATGATCCTTTGACTAGCAAGAATGACCTAACCTATGATAAGTAACATGCACACATGCTTCTTCTAGCTAAAAGTAGAGACTGTAAAAAACAAGCACACACAAGAATTTAGTTGAAACAAAGACAAGATCACGCAAACCAAATATAGGAAGTTCCATTCAAAACTACAATTATCACTTCAATGAACACTGCAATAGAAAACCTGCAGAACTCATTAAAAGCTATCTGATTTTGTAAGAACTCCAATAGGTTCTAATTCTAACTCTGCCAAACGACTAATGCGCTATGCAAATGATATATTTGTTTTGATATGACAATATAATGCAGCAAATAAAGATATTGCAATAATAAATTTTTAACTCAAAACTGAAATTGCATTGAAAATACACAGCTGAAATTCTAGATTTTTATAACAACTTGAATACTCAGAATTTTCACAATGTATTGGCAACCCAGTTCATTAAATAACCCCTATTATCTAAAACAACAATACCCAGAAACCTAGCAGTTACAATTCATGAACTTACAGGTACGATATGTCTTGAAACCCTTGAATAAACTTCACAATCTGCTCATAAATGCTTGAAACCTGATTAATAATGGCTGTCAATTCTTTCTATCACTGCAAACTATTCTGGTAAATAATGAAGCATTCAAACCCTTAATTCTACAACAATAAATTCATTCTTGGCCTCTGAACTGAAGCCAATGCTTGACATAATTCATTGGGTGTTTCACCAATTCACTACGCTGAAAAACTTAGAAGAATTCACAATTCTTCAAGCTTGAAATTTGAAACCCTTGTTTCCATTTCTTCTTCACACAAACAAAGAAAAGTAAAAAATGATAATCAATAATGAGGTTGATTTGCTTTTTGATGTGCTTTTATAACTCCTATCTCCTTTATAGCATTTAAATCCATTTATAAATCCACTTTTAGGTTTTTAATAAGACTTTATAATAAGTCTTCAAACTTGGGTGCTCATATTCATGGATTATAAATGCACTTTAATATCATTTAAAATAATATAACTTGTGTGCACATTGACTTTATAAAATAGTTTAATATTTTGGCCTCCAAAATATAATCCATTAGTTGTACTTTAAGTCACTTAAATGAAGGGTCATGGCCTCATTGAATATAAAGAGACTTTTTAACCTTATAAATAATTATTAATAAAGCAATCACTTTATTAATAATTAAAATAACATAACTCCACAAATAATCATTATTTCTCAATTCTATCTGAACCTGGGAGTTAACCATTAAGTCCACTGTGCACCCAACTGCCTTACTAAAAATAGTAAGGGTCCCTCTCTAACATCCACTAACTTACTATAAATAGTAAGTCCCTGAAACAGAGCCAACTGACGAACAAGTTAATCACTATGCATACCATGAGTCTAGGTGCCCTTGTCAAAAATAGCTCTGACCATAATTTGACTTACTATAAATAGTAAGTCCCAAATTGGAAGCTCTGTCAATGTCACCACAACTCCATATTGCTAGCAAACTGTCCAGGTGCCTTGCTCAAGATAGAAACTCTGACTTACCCAAAATAGATACTTACTATAAATAGTAAGTGTGTCAATCTGACTCAAACGAAGAACAATCCCAACATCACAGACCTCCAGAGTGGAAACTGGCCTCTGGCTCTGCCACACAACCCCCTCTATCATCCTGATTAGCCTATGAGGGTCCAAATATAGGCAAATCCCTCAAACTCTAATCCGCATAAAAATGGGGACATTACAGTCCTCCCTTCCTGAAATTGCTTGTCCCCAAGCAATCCTAGAAAACAAACATATAAGTCCACTTGGATCCCAAGGATAGAATGGTGTAATGTCCATGCGATCACCTGCAAACTTCTGTGATGAAATCACCATCCACTAAGCTAACCAAAACACATTGTCACCATGCCAACCATAGCGATCCACACAATCTGCAGTACCAAACTTGTCACTACCTGGATCCCAGTAGAGATGAAACTCACAACCATCCAAAACAAGGAAGAATGGATATCCAATACCATCTAACAAACCAGAAATACCTGCACACCTTGCCAATCTGCTTTGTATATGAAGCCCATCTGTGCAATAGGGACAAGTACTCCCATAACCCATATATCCATCCTCTGCAATACCATCCTAGCTATACTGGCCTTGCAAGTCGCCTCCTGCTAACTTGCAGTTACCAACTCCATCAACTGCAGATGGAGTAAACCCATCTAGAAAAGAATGGTATAACCTTGGAGCCAACCCACACCTACGTGCAAACAAGTCCTCAATCGGTGGGTCAAAAGAGAAATGATGAGCACTCCTCACTATGTAATCATGGTGAAAAGCTCAAATCCCCATCAGAGACTCATCAAAATCAAAATGTGAATCAAGAGACGGCTCTAATCTCTGACTCTGAAAAGTTGGCTGGGCAGGATCCTAGATAACCCTCTCAGCAAACCCAACCACATAATCCCGATGAGGAAGCATTGTAGTCAAGGTATCTACAATCTTCCCTCCTAACATCTAAATACCGCGAGAACCCCAGATGAGTGTACCCTCAAAAGCCCTGAAAGGTCCCTCCTGCAAAACCAGACTCTCAAGAAAGTATTCCATGAACAACTCCGTGCAGTAAAAGTTATAAGAAGCAGCATCAACCTGCTCCCCTACAATCCACAGTTGATCCCTCTGAACCTGCGAAATCATCGCACAATAGAGGAATCAAGAAGACATTCATCCCGGAGGGACATTGGAGATGCCTCAAGGATGTGGTGAAGAGCTGCCTTACAAGGTCCAGCCGTGCATTCGATATCTCCTTTCCGTGAATCACTCTTATGAACAACTTACTGGGCGGCAGGATGTATGATTGGGGTACTGTACTAGCCGAGCGGATGTATGCGTTTATGACGCTTCAGCACCAAACATTCTACATGTCGCACTATGCGATTGGGCTATTGTTGGATGCGGTTGTCAGACAGATTCCACCTGACATCCTGTCGCGGGAGGTTAAGGTGGGTTGTTTGGCTTCAGGTTAGCCTCTCATCATGAGATGGCGCCACTTAGATACACCTGGCAATCAGAAGGTAGTAGCCGGCTCGAAACGAGCCAGGCAGGAGTTGAATGCCAGTGGGGAGCACGGGGATACGAATAGCGGCCACCAGGAGACATCTGCAGAGGAGAGTGCTTCGGAGGGTGATGACGATGACGAGGTGGAGGTGATTTCAGCTACCCCATTACTGTTCCCACACCCCGTGTTATCCAGTGTAGCGCATTTTGCCTCTGTCACCAGCACGACAGCCATCCTGGCATTTGGCCAAGTTAGGACACCCATTGAATTGACTGCGCCTGTAGTCACGACGGAGAGTCCCCATAGAACCTGCTTCCCCTTCGTTGGGTCCGATCACGTTCCTCCTCTTCACGGTGATTGTTCTCTTCGTAACAACAGAGAATTTGTTGTCGTCGTTGCTCCCTCTCGATTTCTTCCCTTCAGTTCCTCTGTGCCAGGGATGTCTACGCCAATAACTGAGGAAGGTGCTCCAACAACCGATTGACCGCCCAACTTACTTCGAGAGCGTCCCGCACTGCCCCCTCAGGAAATTTTGCCTCCGCAGCCTCTCTCCTTACGTACGTCTCAATTGCTGCCCATAACAGGATCACAAAATCCAAGGTCAAAGTGTTTTCGCCCTCATACAGTTCACGCGGTCCATCCTCATTCATGCTGGTGTCGACGTTGAGGGATTGGCCCATTCTCACACCATTAGTCACTTCCTAGATTCAACTAGCAACAGCGCCAAATGTTTGCCTCCTAGGGTAAACTAGATAAGTACAGAAGTGAATGCGCAAAACATTATAAGAATAAAGCAAGAGAACAGTTATTCTATTAACTCATCCGCAAATACAATGATTACACCAGTATATTTCTCTATTTCCAACCAAGATGCTTACCCGAAGGTAGTACATAGAATATAAAGGACCAAAGGGGTGCGACGGTTGGCAACCGTGCTCCAACTACCTAGCCTCCGGTCACTAACTAATTCCCAACGACACATTACATTATTCCCGACAACAGCTGTGAGCTCCTGAGTAAGCTCACTCACCTCCTCCCTGTCCATCAGTGCCTCATATGTCGTACTCCCCCACTAAACTAGGTGATCTCAGTCAGCTACCAACTGTAAATAGTTTGTCTCAAAATCCTAACAGCCTCCCACAAGGAATGAATCTCTTTTAGGGAAAGGTAACCACCACCGTGCTCATTTGTCATAGGAGCACCCCAACCATAAACAACCAACAGCTGACGAGCGGCATCAAAATGCTCGAGAGTAGAAGTAATGTCTCTCTCACCGACTCTCAACTGGCTAGTCACATGATGACTCTGCACAACAGGTCTCCTATGTACAAATGCAACTACACTATCCATACTATGGAAGGAAGTTGTATCCAACAAACTCCCCTCAAGATCACTGTATCTTTGTGTACTGACATCCGAGCACACATCTACAAACTGAGTACTGACATTGGACTCATCCTCATCTACCCCCGAGGAAGCTGTTGTTGAACCTGACTCATCACAATCCTCAGCTACCTCGTCCTTTGTAACCACATGACAATCCAAATCCTAGGACCCATCCTCACTCACTAACAACTCAGAGTACTCCCCCAGGGTCTGATAAATCAAGCATGACTCGTTTCAAGTAGAGTCATCCTCATGAGTCACCAAGGAAGTAACCTCATAATCACTCCTCATGTGCGCTATCAACCTCGCACATGTCTACCAACGAAGTATCACTACTGGGTACCTCTAAAAACACCTCAACCGATGGAGTGGAAGCCCTGGTTGAAACAAACTCTTGCCACTCATATGCTTCCCCATCCTCATCTGTGAATCCCTATAGAAAAGGATCTTGGAACCCACCACCACCGGATAAAGACCATTTCGGATTCCAAGACCTTGGAAGGAGCTTCAATAGCGTGATTGTGTTGGTAAAAGTTTGGTTCATTTATTTACTTTTTGTGTAATGTTGTAAAAATGCAATTGAAGGACATTTGAGTCGTCACATCATTTTGTAATGTAATTATTGGACCTCCTTATAAGATGAATTCAAGCATGAATGTTATTTTGTGCTCTTTGAACTTTTCATGCAATTGGATAAAATAAACTTAGAGCACATTTGTTTGGGCTTTAAAATGAATTCAAGTTTAGACAACATCAACTTAATCATTGAAAAAGTTTTCCTTTGTGTCCTCGTGTGTTTGGTCATAGTAACTGCCACATTTAGAGGTCATCTAGGATCCCTTGAGTGGTCTTAGAGTGGATGAAAGGTGTCGAACTCAATTTTGTCTTCACCCCTCGCATCTTACTTCTTCTGTTGGAGTGTGTGAAGGTTCCCTAGTCCTTAGGAGCCCTCTTCTGTATGGGTTAATGTGTCTCGAGAACTGGCATTCCAAGATTGATGTGGACTCTAGGTCATTTTTTTCATTTTCAAAGCCTTTTTCTTGTTGTATGTTCTTGTGGTAATTCCAAGTCTTGTCCTAGCTTGCATTAGCTCATTGGTCAAAACACCAATACTAGCACAAGACTCTAGAGCATATCTAGGAATATCGAACTAGTCTGAAACTCTAGCACCAAATCAAGATTACAATGCCACACTTGGACACATGTGCCTAGGTGCTAGAGTCCCCTATGGGTGCTAGTGTCTTGTCTAGGTGCTAATGTCCTCTGGTAAATCATTTTCTGTGATTCATTGTTTGTTGGGTTTTATCTACTATTTCTCAAGAAAACTTTGTATACAAAAGTTGTTCCCCTAAGCCTAAAGAGTCTTCCCATGTTTCATTGGCAAGTGTCATACATCACCTTTTATTGCATCTCCTTTCCTTGAGAAGTGTGTTGTTGCTTGAAAGCAACTCATCCTCATTCCAATGTTGCAGAGTTTGTACTTGTTAGTTAGGTAACCTCCCGTGTAGGCTTGTCCCTCAATTTAGGTGTTTTTCAAGGTTGTTGAATGGATTGGAGGTGAGTGTTCCCTCATCCTCCAAGTTTAAAAAATTTGACAGTGGTGTCGTCTAGTGGTGTGTTAGCTCCTAGTCGTTCCACTATTCATGTGGGTTTTCCTGCCTACTATATGAGTTCTTAAGTGCGTCTTGGTGTGGATTGGAGGTTGATGGTTCCCTCATCCTACCCTAGTGTTGTGTTCATGAGAAAAGAAGATCATGGGTTAGTACCTAATCGTCATTTGGCCATCGTTCCACTCTCGTAGGTTCATTGTGGAGGTTTCATTCCATGATTGGTAAGTTTTCCATTGCTGCCACCTTCCTTGTAGCAATGGTGAGGTCGTTCTTGCGATTAGTGCCCTTGCATCATAGTGCTTCACATGACATTTGTGTGTACATTGTTGTGTAAGTGCAACATGTCGGTATCACATCTTTTTGTTGTTTCAAAAAGATAAAGTTTTCTTGTCAGCTATGTCCTAAGTGTGTCATCTTGGCACATTACATCTAGTATTAGAGTCACTATTGCAACACTAGGATCTTTGATTGATGCTCTTGCCTGTGTGGTTGGATGTACCAAGCCATGCCTTGTGTTTGTGGAGGAAGGATGCCTCCTAGGCCTTGCCATCTTCAATAGAATTGGAATGATGACGTTTGCTAAGAATATCTTGTGGTTGAGAATGATCACTCTCCTATGTCCTCTTGTTGTGTGTGGTCCTGTGTAAGGCCTCAATGTGTTTGCAGGTTGTAGGTAATGTGTGGCTCAATTTTCCCTAGCTTTCATAATGTCCCCTTTCTAAAATAGGATTTAATAATAAAATTAAAATATAAAAATAAATAAATATAATATGATATAATCACAAGTTAATTAAGTTTAATGAGAGGTCAAGAGATATGCAATGAAGAGTTGCGACTCCCTCAACATTGCATATAAAAAGGAGGAGAGTTCATTTGAAAGGAGATACGTAGGAAGGAAGAAAGAGGGGAGCATAGAAATTAAAGAAGGATTAATAAAAAAGAGAGGAATGGGAAGAAAATAAAGAAAGGACTAATTCAAAGGGCAGCAATGATAAAGGGTTGTGACCCTTCAAAAGGGTTGCAATTATGAACGGTTGTGGCTCTTCAAAAGGGTTGTAATTATGAAGGGTTGTGACTTTTTCAAAGAGAGACAATTATGGAGGATTGTGACTCTCTCAAAGGGCAAAAATGATGAAAGGTTGTGACTCTCTCAAAAGGTGGTAATTATGAAAGGTTGTGACCATTGCGAAGGGGCAGATGTAAGGTCCCCTTCTTGGTTAACTTGGCGATTCAGAACAATTAGCTTGAGTTCTCTCTGCTCGCTATGATTTACAATATGTGATGCCCCTTGTAGACTTATGTAATTGATAAATGATGTAGAATGTAAGATATCAATGATGCAGAATATCAGCTATAATGATGTAGAATATACATGATAGACATCATTTTGTAGAGTATAGAATATCCTATATAAAGGATGCAGGATATAATGGATTAGTTTCCTGCTATGAGATACTGGACGTAGTATGACTCTAAGTCTTTGCACCAGCTTTACTTTGACTCCAATTTGAATTATAATTAATATACCCTGCCATATGATAAGCATGAACATAGCGGCTATATGGTTATGCATTCCTCCTTCCCTTCTTGTGGTTTTACTTCTGCAATCTGCGATGATCCCTCGTTTTCTTTTTATTTGATAATATTTAATCTAATATGTCTTTGCTGGTCCTTATTCCTCTTTGTGTGTTGGAGATGATTCCTTGTTGTTCAATGATAGAGAATGGGACTCAATCTAGATTATATATCTTGTGATCCAAATGGTTACATCTCTTGGATATCTGCAAGACATGTCTTTCTCTAACTGTGTCTCCCACAATAGATTGCATCCCTTCAATTTGATTATTGTAGATGGATTATTAAGTCATTGCAGCCTTCGGCAAAATTCTTAATGACCAATTAACTTAATGCCTCTTATGTTGGTTTGGTCAATATGATCACTCACTTCATATTTCGACATCTTGAATTTAAGTAACTGTATTACTGTTAAGGCTTAAAATTTGCACCCTGTTAAACTATACAAGTTTAACAATTTTGCCTAACATGGGATTCATTTCTGTATATCAGCACTCTTTTTCTGAATTTCTTGTTCAAAATCATTTATCCATTTTCTGTTGTTGTTCTAGTCTATAAGGTTTCAACTTGAGACTGTTGTCCCTTAAATAGACTTAGCTTGTCTATTTTGATTATAATGAAAGGTTTCATATCAGAATTAATATGTCCCTTTAACATTATATATTTCTTTATTGATCTTGACATTTTAAGGTAATTATTCTAATGCGTATGTCGGGCTCATACCCAAAGGGAGCCTCGGTTAGGGGCACACACACACATTAAAATAATTATCTTCCTGCACATGGAACAAACATATTAGCATAAATATTTCTTTCTCACAAGCACTGAGGGTATTCTAATGTTTCTTCTTCAGATTTAGGACAGCTTTAAAAGGCGGCATAGGCATAGAGTAGATTTGAGATAACCAGCCATTGCTTAGATCTGTATTGGGATCTAACATCATTGTTTTCAATCTTATAAGATTCAGGAGCTTGCTGGGAAACTCGCAGACACGGAACAAACTCAGGACCAGCCAACCACTTATAACCAGTCAGAGCAATAGGCAATGACTAGTTAACCTTGACCTATCTCTTTCTCCTATTCTGTCTTTTAATTCTGTTTTAAGTTTGTAGGAGAAGTAGTAGGCTACACTCACGGCTTGTGTGAGGCATTTAATTTGAGTTTATCTTAAATACATGTATTTATGTTTTCAAATGAGTGAACTCAAAAAATGTAATTTATCACTGTTCAATGCAAATGAAATGATTCTTTTCAGAATTTCACAATGTATTTTATCTTTGCTGTTTGCATATCAATAAATGAGGTCAATTGATTCAAAAATGTATCTTTTGTAGCAAAATTGCTAGGGTAGTGAAATTTTGATAACAATTACTTCATAACAAATCAGTTAGCTATTGCCTTTAATTGTAATCGTTGTCACTTTTGACTTAAGATTAATATAATTCTTTTGACTGCTGACTTCTTTGACCTTTGTTAATCGCTATTGAATCATCCCTTCCTTGTTCACTATCATTCAACGATTAATATTGTTCAATCGGGTTTGTCTATTCTTTTACGATTCCCTTGATTTCCTACGTATCTTCCATTCTTCCACTTGAATACTTTGATCATTATGCTCGATCATGCTTTCTTCTTGTAAATCACTTCCTTCGCCATTGGATGATGTTGCAACATGCTCTCCTTTTGATGCAAAACTTGATTTCTGAATGTTATCTTCATTGCATTCCTTTGATGACTCCTCATTGCATATACTTGAATGTTCGGACCATCCCAATTCATGCTTGGCTTGCTTGATGATCTTGGAATGATAGACAAGTGAATTCCAAATGTGATGCATTGTGTACTCTACATCAACAAGAGAGCAACATACCTTCTACACATGAATCTTTCTCAACACTTAATCCCTTCTTGATCATCTTCTTGAGATTATTTGAAAACATATTAACTCTATCACCGGATTCTACAAATGGGACTGGTTTGAGAATATCCTAAAAGATCTTTCCTTGTAACACCAGCTTTACCCTTGACAAAAATGTTGGACAATTCAGCTCATCATGTTCGGTTGTCACATGAATCCTGCACTAACCTGGTGATGCACATTCAGAAAAACTTCCTGGATGTAATTGTGCATTCAAAGCCCACCAAAGTTAAGAAATATCAACTGGACGAACGCCTTGACCATGAAACTGTTGCCCATCCATTGAGAAAACTTTTCTTTTTTTGGATTTTTCTAGTTTTTGCAATTTTTTTGGATTTTCAACATTGAAGAGATCTCTCACATCTCAAATGTAACTTTTGAAAGCTCATACTTGTTGATATCCACAAATGAACTCGTTCAGGCCCTCCCTCTAGAACCAATTCTGTTGATGTGAGTTTTGTGACCACTCCAAAATGCAAAATAAAATACAAAGTATTCTATCCTCTCTTGAACAAGGAAACCTCGTATGCTAAACAATATGGCAATTGTGTGATTGAATAAGGCAACCCCAAGTTTTACACTGCGAACTTGTGACTTTGTGTTGGATATAACTTAGTGAACGTGATGTGATTTGTTGGTAACCACGCAAGGACTTATGTTATTCATTCAATGCGACACCAACCTACTAGATGCAAATGATTTGGCAATTTGAGCTCTTCAACTACTTCTAATGAAGCAAAGTGTAAAAAGGAATGGGTTTAGGAAGCTAAGTTAACTCCTATCTCTACCTCTATCAATGCAAGACACTATTGATGGTGAGATGAATCTAAACCAGTCATTGCTTCGCCAAATCAACTATGCAAAGGAGGGTGCAAACTTCTAAGGACGCATGGATGATTTTCATATTGCTAACATTCATTCAAATACCCAACTCTGGCAATCCAAATGAACATTCCCAATTGAAGTTAAGTGCTTGCAATGAGTTCAGACCAACTTTACACAACTACTTGCAATCAACAAGTACCAAAAGGTATGAAAGTTAATTTCACCATGATCACCAACAACAATATCTTCCATTCATCTACTTAACTTAAACAACTTTAACTTATCATAAACAAATCCTATTCTAAGTGAGAAAACGGGAAACCATGCAACACTTCAAAATAACACAAGTAATTCACCATGCATTCAAAAATGAATCTACAATTACTTTGGCAGCATTTTAGCAACAATTTCACCAAGTCTCCCCTTACAAATGATTTGATCAAACCTTATATAGAGGCTACAAGTACAACGAGTGGCTCAGATTAAATCAAGATCAACGGTCAAGATTATGCCAACACAACCCTAATGTAACTACCAGCTACAAGCATTAAATGTTATCCAATTACAAAAAGGCACCAATTTCTGGGCCAATGAGAAAATTACATTTCTTTTGAATACTTATCCCCTTGAGGATGGACCAATGAAAAAATTCATTGCGGTAAAGCATTAATGCAATCCACATGTACACTTGAAACAAATTGATGGGATGAACTTGGACATGTGGTGTAGGAACCCTCTGATTGGTTGAAGATGACTAGGTGCCACCTCAGTATTTAATCTTATTTTAACTCTAGTTCTCCATCCTCTTTGTTTGACATGTTCTTGAAATTGATCACTTGAAATGGTTCTCATCTTGATACTTTGGCCTTGATCTTGCTTCATGACTTGAATTTGATTTGCATCTTGATTTCCTCATTCCAAGAGATGTGTATATTAGCAACTTGATCATCACCCCTCGTTGAGGTTTACAACAAATTTGGATATACAACATTGATCATCATATCAATGATGCCTTCTTCTTTCATGTTGCCTTTGTCGTTGCCATGGTTTCTCCTTCAAGCCTTGGGATTTTTGCCATTGCACTTACACTTCATTTTCATTTTCATTTTTGATTTCCAACTTTGAACCTCTTTGCTAGCTTGATGAATGTCTTGCAAATTGTTGATGCTCACATATTGCTCGTGGTGTTGGAATCATTTGTGCACGTGATATGTTCAGCTCCATGTTGATATTGGATATCCTCTTTCGTTTGAGCTTCCTCATCCAAGTATCCTTGATGTTGTCATGGTTCTTCTTTGTCCTCTAATTCTCCTCCTTCATTTCCTTGCAAAACAAGAAAGAAACTGTGTTAAAGTGAAATATTTGTAAGAGGAAAATCATTTTTAATAAAAACAGTTTGTTAATTGTACCTGATTTGAAAGTTTGCTCATTAAAATCTATCACAACCTAACAATTCCAGATTTTCTGAGTTTCAACATCCAATTTCCCCTTGCAAAACACCCCAGCAAACCCTCTAATTTCATGATCCTATCATTGCAAACTTGGTTATAACCCATGCCCGATCGAACTATGGAAGGAATTCTGAGTTTCCTAAAAGCTTTATATTCGAATTTTTTATCCTCTTCTCTGATTTGCGCTCATCCAAATGTTTTCTCTGCCTTTTGCTTTCATTGTTGTTTGAATTGCATTGTTTGAAATAGAGGTTTTCACTCTTCTTTCATATGCTTTCGCCCCAAAGGTCGTGACTATTGGGTCTTATATAAGCCGACCAGATCTATGTTTACTTGATTAACACGTCGTTTACATGGCCGACCTTATGAAACTCAGATTTTTGTTTTCCCAAAATATGGTGCAATCAGACTTACATTTCACTTTGTTTTCATCTTGCCAACTTCCATGTGGCCGACTTTGCTTAGATTGCATATGTTTGCAATTCAATGGCAATCAAATCCCTTTGTTAGGTCTTGAAATCAAGCCCAAGAAGTTGAGCGGAAAACATGAGGTCCTTGGGCTTAAGCCCCAAAAATGTTGGTGGAAATCATGGTTGGCTTGGGCTTGAAGCCCCAGATTGCAAGCAGAAATCAGGGTTGTCTTGGGCTCACCCCAAGATGCAGCGGAAATGAACCTGTCCTTGGGCTCTGCCCCAAAATCTGAGCAGAATTAAGCATGTGTTTGGGCTCTGATTCAAATCTTGAGTGGAATTTAGGGTCTTCTTAGGCTTAGACGCTTGAGGCTTGACTTTATATTTTTCCTAAGTGCTGAAAGGCATGATGCAAAAGACTGATTTCATTCTTTCCTTGCTCTGATTTCACAATGATAATGTCAACTTCACCATTTATCATTCTGACTTTTCTCCAAGGCTAGGCAGAATTAGAAGGCTTGTTGGGCTTGGAGCCCAAAGCAGGTTGGAAATCCGACCTTGCTTGGGCTCAGAGCCCCAAGGAGGTCGAACATCTGACCTTGCTTGGGCTCCTCCCAAGTTCAGTTTCCATAAAAATTGCAAGTTTGTTGATGATTGTTTCACATTTATAAATTGCTTTTGACTTCTTCAATCAAAATTGCACTTTAACTTCATCCTTTCAAATTCATACCTTGAGCGTTTGTCCTATTTTGTAATGACCCTAACCGGCCATTTTCCCAATTTTTACCAATAAATCTCATACAGATTTAAACATTTAAATGCATGCAATAAATCATCGATTCAATAACAGTAATCCAGCAAATATCCCAATAAAACCTCAGCAAATATTATTGCATAAAACAACAGCAATACAATAAGAGTGGGATTTCCACAATCCAAAATCTGAACTACAATATTCAGCAGAATGACAATCAACAGAAAAGAACCTGTGAATGCAATGGCGAACTCTGTAGTGAATTCGCACCGGAGACGAACTAGGGCTATGTCCAATCCTCCTCTGAGCCAAAAGGGTTTCCGTCCTGAAGGCTGAATTCGAAAGCTGAAGCTTCCTGATATCTCCAAGAGATAAAATATCATATCATAAACTAAGCATATCCAAATGAGCCTTCAATCCTTCTTTTAAAGCAATGGCTGTGACTCTTCAGTTTCCCTTCTCTGTCCTTTCATATTCTCACTTAAAGTCACTTATTAAATAAATATAACCATTGGTTATAAAGTGACATAATAAAATAAAGTGAGGAATCTTCTGACATTAAAATGGAGGACCAAACGAACTCGGATGGAGACGTGTGATAACTTGCCGGAAAGCTCTCGACGAGACGCTCCGAGTCCACTACTGAAATGCCAGGTACACTGAGTTCTTCCTACTTACTATAAATAGTAAGCACCCTGGAGACCCTGCGGAAACTGATCCGATTGGCCTGAAACTAAAAACACCTAGGCCAAACACCCCTCTGATCCTCTGCAAGACCTCAGTTAGCCCACCGGACCATGATAAAGAGGCTAACTATAAGGCACGAGATAATGTGCCCAAAAGGGGACATTACATGTTTCAGCCTTTCCATCTTCATCATGTTCATGTTTTGCCAGCGCTTGGAGCCCCACAAATGGGGCGGAAATTAGGCCCCTCTTGGGCTTCAATATTAAGTTCATTTCCAATTTTAGCTAAGTGTTGGGTTGTCTAGTTGCCTCGCCCAGATTTTACATTGCTTCGAGGCTTTCATCTTTTGATTCCAACAAAAATCTCCATCATTTCATTTGTAATTGGCATAAGGACTTGATTGGAGGTTTACATACTCATTATGTCAATCCAGCCAAGTTTGAAAATTAAACTTGATTTCACCCGGCCCTTGAGCATTTTTATTGCTTTGCAGATTGAATCCACCATTGGTCTGAATTTGAGAGCCCCAAACCTTGGGCGTAAATCAGGGCATGCTTGGGTTTTGAGCCCCAAGAGATGGGCGGAAATATTGCCCTCTTTGGGCTACTTCACTAAGGTTGATGCTCCAAATTTATCTAAGTGTTGGAATCTTGACTTGTTGAAATGTAAGTTCATCATTGTTTTGCTTGTGGTTTTCATCAATGCCCAATCCAACTTCCATGCTTGCCCAAGCTTTCCTACTCCATTTGAGACCAAGTTTCAACTAAGTGTGGAGGATAACCCGCAACTATGAACTTGACTTGCGACTAGGAACATGACTTGCATCTCAAGCTTGCGTGAACTTCTTACCTTATCCACCTTTCAAGACTCGAAAAAAAATGTTGCCACCAAGACTAAAACTAACCAACCACTTCACTACCAAGTGAAAAAGAGGGGGTCCCCATTTGCAATCGGCATGTGTGTTTAACAACACAACACAACCCTGCCAAAAGGAATGGCCAAAAGGAATTTAAGGAAACAAAATGGATGAAGAAACTAGACAAAAATTAAGAAATACAAAACTTTGTTTTACGTGCAAAGAACCTTGGAACAAAGGCATAAATTCTTGGGCAAAGGAAAGATTCATTATATTGGAGTAAGACTCGATAGTGATGAAGAAGACAAACATGATCAAAGCAGTGAATGGGGTGAATCAAACAAAGAACCCTTAAAGACAAAAGAGCCTCCACCTAAAGAAAAGATGAGTGGTACAATTGCCACTAAGACCGAAACTCCTGTGTACAACCCTTTTAAAGTTCGTGCTGTATTGCGAGGACACAAAATAACAGTGTTAATTGATAGCGGAGCTACTCATAACTTTATTAGTTCAGCTTTAGTCATCACAAAGGGACTTCAAATAGTTGAGCAAGAAAGGTTTAGTTTGAAGATGGCGGATGGCTCCCAAATGTCTTGTGCAACAATGGTACCAAATTTGAACATTACCATTGGTGACTATACAGTCAAGGATGATTTCTATGTTGTGGAACTAGGTGATACCAATTCTATACTTATTCAATGGATGATGTCCATTTGTAAGTACTCACAAAATTTCCAAACAATGGAATTCAAATTCAAAGTAGATGGCAGGAAGTTGGTATTTAGGGGGCTATTTGATGAAGCTCCTCCAGTTGCATCGGCCACAGGAATGAAGAGCATATGTACGCATGAAGATCTTGCTTGGACCACACAAAGTCTTGTCTCCTCAAAATCTTTAATAAAAAAAATCCCAAGTGTTATCACGATGATTTACAACCAAGGTTGGGGATAAGCATAGTCTAGTTGTTGGGAACATACCACCTAGAAGGCCACCATGTGGAGACTATGAAGACGCCATCAAATTAAAAGAAGGTGCAAATTGTATCATCACAGCACCATACAAGCACATCAAGAAGTTTAAGAATAACATTAAGAAATCTATCAAGGAGATACTTGACATAGATAGAAGGCCCAGCTCAAGACCATTGACATCTTCTGTGGTGTTGGTAAAGAAGAAGGATGTAACTCTCCAAAGGTGCATTGACTACCGAGTCTTAAAGCAGAAAAGAATTTAAGGTTGCTTGTGGGCAAGAAATTTCGAGGGGAGACTGTAATATCCCCATCTGATCTCTGAAACAAAACAAGTAACAAGAACCTTGTATGGTCCAGGTGTGGCAGGCCTAGGACGTTTTCAGTTTAGTCAGATTTAGCTAATAGTAGATCGCTATCAAGGAAGGGAATAATTCGGTCAAGTCATGCCAGGGATCATCTCACAACCGCTATCAAATAAGATATTACAGATTGCACAACTTCTACATGATCACTGTCAAAGGAAATGCTATGGATTGAACCCCAAATAAGAGATTTTCCTCTACCTTAGCGATTACCAAGAAGGAGAGTATTATCATCCAAAGGCATAAAACCCAAGGACGTTTCATATAGTAATTAGTTAGTATTATCGCCGAACAAGAAGAAAGAAGAAATTAATAAAGGACTATCACTGCCCAAGAAATGTGCTAATCGCTGTATAGAAAGAGGAATCAGATTGACCAAAGGCATAAGACATTTTACATATTATCACCATCCAAGGAAGGAACTAATAAGATCTGAAGTTAGTTAACTAACTAATAACATTGTTAGTTGCAAGGAAGAGGCATGATTTGATACATTACTAAATCAGTTTGTTTCCAAGAGTTATGATTGTTGAGATACAACTTTTCACATCGTGCCCCTTCGTTGCATAATAAGGGAAGATCATCGACTCCTCAAATGACCGGTAGAATTGGTTTTATATTTACTTCATATCTGAAGCACTCAAGGAGCCTTAGAACAGCCAAGTGAAGGTGGTATCTATCCAACCGTTTGCAAGGTTAAGAACAAATGAGCATCGAGAAACTGATCAGAGAAGGCATTACGAAATCACATGGTTAGAAGATAATAATTCTGAAAGAGTGATCAAGTTACAAGACCCTATTCTTCATACACAATCAAATCCATTTGTTCGCATGATTATAAGAAGATAATTCAGAAAAGGCAGTCAGACTATTGCAAGAATCGGGCCCTCTGTTTCTTCATATAATTAGCAAGATAGATAATCATCTCATTAGCTACAGTTACTCTGCAGATCAGAAACTCAGACATTTTCTTCAGAATTATACCATTTATAAGCATTAAGAAGGAATACAACGATATCTTAATCTTTAGCAGATTTATACTTTGATAAATGCTATATTTCCATTGTGATAGCACATCTTAACTGATAATAGACAAAAAATATTAGAAAGCTTACAAGGGACATTACAAGATCAGAAAATGCATCAGCATTCTTGTTTGGGAACAGAATTTCAGAGTCTATAGTAAACTTGATCTTTATTGTTATAAAGATATTTGGCAACCTCATTGATTAATTTCTTCACTCTCTTACAAGCCATCGTTATGGCAAATAGTTATATATAGTCATTTGTACAAATCCATATAAGGATAATCGATCTATTACAATGTTAATCATAAGAAATAAGACAAACTTAAAGTAATTGCATAAGGGACATTACACCCTCATCTTATTACATCATTTCTTGCTGAGATTTGGATAGCGTGGGCCTCTTTACATCAAAAGCTCGATTAACTTGTGGCACACTTGTTGACTCAAATGATGCCTTCAATGTAGTTACAAAAGAGTACCTAATATTAAATAATAACACTTTCATCAAGACTATTATGCAAAATTTGGTGCAGCCTTGAACTACTTTATTGCCACTTTGTAATGTCCCGTGTAGGCATTAGTGATTGGCAGGGATCCTTAGTCTATTTCGATTCCCGTAGGTTATTTGGGAGGTAAAAAGGTAATAAATAATTACTTAAATTAATTTTATAAAAAGTGACTTTTATTGGGGCCAAAATATAAAATTAAGTTATAGAGTCCGCTTCAGGCAGGAAATTAAAAAACGACATATAATATTTTATTATTTTTTAAAAGTGTATTCAAAAGAGAATTGATAGGGGAAAGTTCACTTTTGCATTTTCATTTCTGAAAACCCAGCTTGAAGATTGAGCAACTATTCATCTCTCCTGCCTGGGACAAAACTCTTGAGGCAAAGATTGGTTTTGAGGATGAAAAACCCTCCTAGCTAGTTTGCAGGAGAATTCATTCAAGGTTCACCAGGTGCTCAATATTGAAGATTACACAGATCTGTCGAAAGGATTTGCAAAGCAAATACATATTCAATATTGGAGTACAGCTTAGGTAATGTTATTTTATCCAATTGTGGAACTAATTGAATATCTACATGAAATATCTAAATATTTCTAATAATGGTTTTGTGGAGTTTAAGGGAGCCTTAAAATAGGTCCAGCTATTTTTATGTGTAGTTACACCTTCCTTTTTGCACTATCAGTCTATAGTTTAATTAATAGAGTGAGTGGAAAATTTTGTGAGGAGTATCATTGAATTTGTGAGGGGAGTTGGTGGTCAACCCCAGCCATGCCCTATTGGACGATATTGAGCCTCCAAGAAGGGAATCACAGCATGTTAATAGGGACAACAACTGAATTTTTTATTTCCGTATGACTTGTCGACCAAGTTGAACCAGCTAAGGAGTAAAGTGGTATTTGGAAACAGTTGTGAATGTGTAAGGGGTCATGGGACCCTCAAATTACTCTACCTGCCTCCTTTTCATATGATTTAGCAAATTTAAATGGGACGCAACCCTTTGTTGGATTATAATTATCTTCTAAGGTGGGCGCTGATATTTTGGAGCCTTCAACAGTAAGTGCAGTCATTAAAATGTTAAACAAAAAGAAAAACTTCACCATCTGCCAGTTGGCATTGTATAAAACATTAGTCAAAATACAAAAATTTCTAGCCTAACACTTTACAGTTGTATCAGAGCTGGTTTCCTACCAGCCTATTGGGAACTGGATAGCTTGATGTAGGCAAATAGCTCATATGCAGCCTAGTGAAAGATCTAACAGGCACTATCAGAGGAATCTGAGAAGAGGGAATTTAATTTTCCAAAAAACCAAGAAGAGTTTCCTTTTTTAGATTTTTCAATTGAGGAACAGGTGGAAGTACCCCTAGCTGATAGGAAAGAAGAAATGAAGGGAATAGCGTAGAGTAAATACTTAAGGATTTTGCTAAAGGACAACAGTAGTTGATGAATCTATTGACACAAATGTTGCAAAATATGAAAATGCCCAGGGCTGATCAAAACAATTATGGGGAAGGAAGTAACTCGGGAAATAATAGATCTAACAACAACACTAGAACAGTTGTTGGATCTGTTGCCAGTCCCTTGATTCCCACGTTTTCAAGCAAAGAATAAATTTTGAAAGGTAATGGAGGACAACAAAATGATGAATAAGGTTACTTGGATTATTTGCATGAGTAATTGTCATTAGCAGATGAGTTCCATGCCGCTATTTCTTTGACTGATTTTTGCCAATTGAAACTGAGGAATAAGCCTAGAAGGTACAGGAGTATACCCAATCAAGACTTGCAATAAAGGTTGGGCAAGTTGTCCATACTTACTTTTGATGGTTCTAACAATCGCACAACTTGTTCTTGGATCCAGAGACTAGATACATATTTCTCACTAAACTCCATGTTTAAAAAAGATGCAATAAAATGTGCTACACTTCGTCTAGAAGGGGATGTCCATGAGTAGAGGTTCTATGCAATGGTGACACAAGGTCATATTCACATAGACTCTTATGCAAAGTTCACCAAAAGACTAGGTGAACTTTGCAGACTCTATGTAAATATGTCAACGACCTGTTGGATCAACTCCGTGGTGAGCAATTCTTCACTAAGATCAACCTCAAGTCAAGATATCACCAGGTACCGATTCATCTTTAAGATAATTGGATAACAACATTCAAACTCAAGGAAGGGCTATAAAAAATGGATGGTTATGCCTTTCGACCCAACCAGTGCACGAACAACATTGATGCACCGAACGAATGACATCCTATGACCCTTCACCAACTTCTTTGTCATGTCTACATAGATGACATATTCATCTTCAATGAGACTTGGGGGGAGCATGTGCAGCATGTTTCGTACATCCTGGACACTTTGCACCAACACAAGTTGTAGGCTACAACTTCAGCAAGTGTACCTTTGGCACAACACAATCCAATGTCTGGGTTACATCATTTATCATGCAAGCATCCATGTAGACTCTAAGAAAATTAAGATGATCTTAGACTGGCCAACTCCATGCAACATCGCTGAATTGTGCAACTTTCTCAGACTTGCTAACTTCAACTGCAGCGTTGTTCTCAGATTCTCACACATTGCTTGGTCACTTAAGTAAATGCACACCAAGACAGCATTCATTTGGGCACTTGCAGAGCAATGCACCTTAGAGGAGCTTAAGCAATGCCTCTGTGTAATGCTTATTCCAGAAATGCCTAATATTGCACACCCCTTTGAGATTCGTAACAATGCATCTAACTATGCTCTTACTGCAATACTCACACAAAATGGTAATTTGGTTGTATATCATTCAAAAACTTTCGACAACATGGTTCAATGGTACTCCACCTATGAGAAAGAATTATATGACATTGTTCAAGCTATCAGTAGCAACATCATACATTCTAGGTAAGAAGATTGTCATTCATTCAGATCATAAGCCACTTCAGTTTTTGCACACGTTGAGCAAGCTGCAGAACATGTGCCAGATGAAATTGATGACATATTTGCAGCAATTCCACCCACTCATAAAGAACAAGAAGGGGGGAGACAATAAGGCAGAAAATCACCTCAGAGTATCACCAATTCAAGCATTAGAATCTCAACTCAGAAAACTCAGACTTCATGCAAACTTATGGTGTGCTTGCACAAGACAAACAAGTTGGCAAATTCTACTTGTCTAACAAGCTTCTCTAGAAGCTCGAGCATCTCTATGTTCCAAAAGACACACCTCACCAACAACTCACCTAGGAGGCACTCTAAATCAAAACAGATGGACATTTCAGCACTATCAGAACTTTGTGAGTGCTACAACACATTTCTATTCGCCTCATATACCCATAGACGTTGAGTGTCATATACATCCTGCATTCCTTGTAGCATCACCTAGCCCATGAATGGGAATCTTGGGCTCTACACATTACTACAAAGGCCTTGGGAATCTATCAGCATGGATTTCATGACATTTCGATTGCCTATGTGGAGATTCAAGATTATTGCAAGAGAGAGATTAAGCATAGAGAGCTTGAAATTTAAGAAAAGAATTTGGTTTGTACTGTGCTACAAGTTATTAATTTTTTTCAGCATATAATCGATATTTGAATTTTTTCCACAAGTGGAAAAACAAGTCTTTGATAATCCAATTCTACTATTGAAGCAATATCAGATCAAGGTACCAAACTGAAAAAAAGGGTGGGTTAATGGGTTAATGAGTCTGTCAACTCATTTTCTTTTCCCTCAGTACATTTTCTCAGTATATATACTCCTAAACCTATATTTCGGAAGGAAATCATGCACTGGATTTATGTATTGAGGAAAATTTGGGAACATTTATGATGCCTCCAGATCTAGTAAAAGAACTAAAAATATACAACTGAGTAAAACTTCGATAATTTCACAAAATTCAACCTCACGAATAAGAGAAAACCAATGGACTGTTCCTTGCAAATATATTGATTTTCATATTTGGTATTTTTCAGGAATTTATTTTGCCAATCAACAAAATATATTAATATTTTATTATTTTTACTGAAATATTTGTGTTGTTAGCGCTAAAATTTTCCAAAACAATCAAATTCGTTATGAATTAGCACTAAGATTTATATATATATATATATATATATATATATATCCTTGGGAATCAACTCTTTCACTCCTTAAATTTACATCAAATTGTTCGGTCTTGCAGATGACAGATGAGGATGTTGGCTCTTTCTGCTCTTTGAGTCTAGTGACTATGTCTAGTTCACCATTAGAGCCCTTCTCTGGTTTTGTTGATGTTCTTTTTGACAAGGGGTTTTCGCTTCACAAGCTTATTCTGTTAACATGATTTTTTATGTACTGAATTGTTGCCTATTTGGGTTTAGAGGAAAGTAATTAAACATCTACCCAATTCTTTTTATCTTCCAAGAACAATACAATGTCTTAACATATTCACTTCAAACTAGGGTAAAAAGGGAGGTGATTTTTCTGACCTGAAGCCATGTTCCAGCAGATGCCAAAGATGAAAACAAGCCAGAGAAGAGCAGTGCATCTCTTCCATTGAAAGCCCCAGGGGTAAGAATACCATTCTGCATGGTGTGGGTGACATGAGAACCCACTAAATAGGCTCCGGAGAATTCAAGTATTGCAGCCGTTACCACAGCCTGTCTAAGTGTGAGTGCTCCCGAACCCACTGATGTGCCCATGGCATTGGCCACATCATTGGCACCAATATTCCATGCCATATAAAACCCACATAGCAATATTAAGTATGAAAGGAGCTTGAATTTCAGGGGATTGGCTGCTGTCACAGGCTGCATAAAAAAAGGAAAAAACAAAGCAACCAAGACTATTCCTCCTGTAATACCGTAGGCTGTTTTAGCTGAAATATTAAAGGCTTCTGCCATTCCCTGCAATAGCCCATTCTTGGTACCTTCATTATCATCATTCTCAGACCCCTGCTCATGGAGGATTTCATCTTTTACATGTTCATCTATGTTCTCTCCTTCAGCAAATGAAGACAGCGTTGCTCTCAGATTCTGGTGCTCATTTAATATGGGTAAAAGGTAGAATGGTCTAATGTTTGTTTTGTTTCTGTTTAAACAAGATGAGTTGCTATTTCTTTTTGAATGTGAAAGACTTATTTCATATCCGGCAAAAGCCATATGGGATTTTCCATTGGGTTTCACAATACCCAGTGGATTGAAAGAATGAATTGATAGGGATCTACGAGCAGCAGTTGCTTGCCCTGGACAGTAATGTACAAATGTGAGCATATTCTTATGCCCTTTTAGTTGTAAGTTCCAAGCCACCCTTGACATCTGTGGCTCAATTTTTTATGTCACGGGCAATAATAATATTGCCCCTCTGCAATGACACACGGAGAAGGCTAAACTATTTTCAAGAAATGTCTTGATTGAGGATCACGTTCATTTTACAAATAAGAATCTCATTAACTAGTACCTTAGAATTGGAAGAATTTATGGGAACCACTTATATCAATGTTGGGATATTCAGGGTTCAAGGGCGGGCCTTACAGTTGGCATTATAAACAAAATAATATACAGGAGAATGTCAGCTGGTGGATGATATTTCTCTGCAATACTAGTGGCTCCTCGTTATTCTTTGTGGATAACATCCTCCATACTTGCCATCTCATATTTGTGAAATTAGCATGTTTTAAAATATTATGTCACGCAATCGTGAAGAGCAAATAGTGATGAAATGTGATTTATGGATATAGTTCCTTGGGTGGGGGCCCTCAATGAATATCCAGGATATAGCTATCTAATAAATTAGATAATACATTATTTTCTAATGCCTATCAATCGACATCGATACATGATAAAGTAGATGAGAGGTTAAAACTTTTAAAATTGGAATTTTCAATATAGTAGTAGGTGTGTGTGAGTTTGACTATTAAATCTAGACTTTGGAATTTAATTGGTGTTTTAGTTAGGTGGTGTGATTATTAGTTCCTCTCTTCGGCAGGATATTATAGCATTCAATGCAATGTTATTGTTTGTATTAGTTGTTTAATTATAATATTGTATTTTTCAACAATTTTTTGTATTGGTATAGTTTTAATATATTTTGAGTTTTCTATATTGTAATAGAAATTATTTATCTTTAATTTTATTAGTTGAATGTGACTAGTAGTGTGTAGGCTTTTGTCTTTTTGTGAGAGGTATTTTCATTTTAGTTGTCCAATCATAACATTTTATTTTTTGACAACTCTTTACATTTATATAGTTCTAATATATTTTGAATATTCTATTATTGATTTTTTGCTACTATTGTTTATAATATTTACTTGTAACTAATTAATTATATTATATATTAATATTAACTTAATAGTATAATATTAATATTATTTATTATATATTATATTAATATAATATATTATTAGATTCATAACAGTGCACAAAAAATACCAAAGCAATGTTAATTTAAATATCATTAATTACTTGAATATGATACTGTAATAGAAATCTTCATTTAATTTACTATTTAATATTTAATGGTCATCTATAATTAATGATTATATTTACTATTTAATATTTAATGTTCATCGAGCCAAATATCGTAAGGCTTAATCTTTAGGACTTAGGCAGGAACTAGACGCTATGTGTCCTTGTGTTTGTATGGTTACAATTTTATTTTCTATTGTCATCTATTTATAAATTCATGTATCCATTATTTATGTTTAGGTTCAGTATAATGTTAATAAGCATTTTTAGATTTGTTTCAAAGGGTTGAATATGAAATATTTTTAAAATTTAAGTCAAATTTAAAAGACATATAATACTATTGAACATACCTAAATACCAATTCTAACAATTTCATTTGCAAATCAAACATCAAATCAGATTTGTCAAAAGAAAGAACTAAAATCAAAGCATACACAACATCATTCCACCCAAGGATACCAGATGTTTACGTAGAAAATCCATGGTAAGAGTTATCTCACAATAAATGAACAAGTATTACATCATTGTTTTAAGGTTGCAACTCAAGGAAGCAACTACTCCTTGAAGAATTGTTTTATGACAATCCCAAAGGAATATCACTTATCCCTATACACAAAATGTCATTACAATGAATGGAAAACATGAACTTGAATTGCTATTACAATGCATTTGACATATCTTGATATTGTAGCCCTTTCTTGTTTGCACAACTTTTTTCACCACCACGAGTGAAGATAGAGATTGACCACTTAGCTGAAATTTACTTGACTCCTTGAAACAATCAAGACCTAGTCTATGTGATTGGCATTCCTCAAAATGTTCAAAGTACTCAAAGGATAAGATGCAACTAATATCTATGATGCTTCTGAACTACATTATGTTATGGTGATAATCGATTGGGCTTCTAGACTATCATACTATCATCAACCATGTTGTTGTGGATATTTGGACCACTTCTTAACCATGCTGACCCATCTAGACAACTTAAATGATATCATCACACTATATTGGTCTTTTGGACTTCCTTAAACTCATGCTAACCCATCTAGACTATGAAACTTGCCCAAAAATAATTAATCTTAAATCTATATCTATGTCAAACCATCCCCTTTAATCATGTTGACCTAAAATAATCTCTTTGCCTTTGCAACTATATAAATCCATATCTATACATATCTACCATGGGTTGACATCAATGACACCATATTACACTTATTGCAATAATCTCTACCTTTGCCATTGGTGACAACACTTATTTATTTACAAGTCTTCTCTCCCTTTTGACATCAAGGTCATAGGGCAAGGGAACATCATCTAATTTTTCTACAAATTTATGCTCCCCCTAGCTATATCCACCCATTACAAACTTCTCTTGAGATGTAGCACTAATTTCCTCAAAACTTGACATAAAAAAAACTTGTTCCTCTATATTATAGGCATGTGAGATTTTGTTGAAGAAAGAATGTGGTTTTTACATTCAACTTGAATGCATAGCTCTTCTACCTTATTTGCAGTAGTAGGCACCATCATCTTCTTATCAAGCTTCTCTACGTTTAGTAAAAATCCATACTGTGATGCAAGTCTTAGGTAAACAACTTCCCTAAGATAATTGAATTGGCTTTTGGTCTATTTTCTTTGGTCCTAAAGTAGGAATAGTTGTGAGTGTAGGTTTTCTATTTGTGCTCTTGTTTCTCCATCTCTATCTTTCATTAGATCATATGTGTCGGCCATATGAGTGATTTGTGATTGAATGGAGTTGATTTGGTCCTTTATGCTCTTGGTTGATGTTGGCCACTTCAAGCAAAATTGATATAACATAGTGGCATCTTCCAAGCATTTTTTGAATATGCTTCATATTTTGTTGCAAAATATTGAGTGCATTTGCACACCTATCTAAGGCTTCTACCATCCTTCTATCATTCAAATTTCGCTTAGATTCCTGGACTACCTTATCTTCAATATGTGACGAATGGACTTTGAAAGAGTCTAACAAATGTTTCAACTTTTGTATTGGAGGTAGGGAAGAATTTACAATTACCTCTAGTAATCCTTCTTGTATTCTCTTCACCACGTCATCCAATACCTCTATATTTTCCATATGTTGTTGTAGGATCTCTCTCCTTAATGATGAATGTAAAATGTCACCAAGTTACAACTTGTGGGGAGGTAACTTTTTTGACTAGTCCACTTGCCCCTCATGAGTAGGAATTTGTACCTATGGTGTCACCACTCGTTGATATTGCATATGTAATGCTAGTAGGTCCTTGAATGAAGAAAAGAGACACAAGTATCTCTGATTTATTTTAAAACTTCTCTTATCAACATCATCAATATGCTTCTCCATTGTATTCACAGTTGTATCCTAAGCCTCCATAGGAGTCTCCTTAGTCTCATCATTAATCTTGCATTGTCAACCGCTTAAACAATATATTTCAGAGGAGGAGCATTTTGTTCTTAATCTTGTCCTATGCTCTCCAAATGAGGAACATCCAATTATCCTCGTTACCTTGCAACTTGTGTATTAATATTCTTTAGAGGAGTAGACTCCTCATTTTGTTTATTATTCTTCTTAGTCTCATCACTTCTTCAGATGTAAACATCAAAAGATCAAAGGTCTTTATCCTATGAAAATATATCATGTGCATCCTACAAATCAAGAGAATCCAAAGGAGCTTGTTCTTCAATATCACTTCAACTTTATTCATCTCCTCCAAGATCTATGTAGTCTTTTCCTCTATTTAATTTTCTATCTTCTCTATATCTTTTTTTCCATCTCATTAGAGTGTTAACTCTTTGTTTGGTTTGGATCTCTTGGGCTTGTCAATGTGATAGTTTTTCTTTCTCCTCCTGAGAGATAGAGGATCTTTCCTTGTTCGATTCTTGGTGTCTCATCTTAGCATATTCTTTAATCGTCTATTTCCTTTTATCACTAAGTGTGTATACAAGGATCTCTAAAATCTAATCAATGATTTCATTAAGAGTATGTTGGTAAAAAAATTTGTTAATGTGAATACTTCTTTCGATTGACCCTATTTGCCCAATGAGTAGTGACACGTGTTTACAATAGTTGAAAAGATTGTTGTGGAATGACAATCTTACTCTATGCTTGAGAGGGGTAGCTCCATTATATGATAGGTGTATTTGGTATTTTTAGGGTTTTGAAATAAAAATATATATAAGAAAATAAGAATGTAAGATAAGAAATGTAAACTAAATTTTAAGATTTAACATATCCAAGTCAATGTATCAAGAGCATGATATGTTTTTTATACTAAAAGAATCAAAAGTAGGGTGTTGTCCCATTACAACCAGGCTTGAAGGCTAATAGTCCAAAAAACTAAAGAAGCACATTAACAACACTCTAACAATATAAAAAACAATGCAAACAAAATAGAGAGAAAACTATCAAGCAGTATTAATCTTACCATCTAAGCCAATTAAGTTATTAACAGTCATGTAAACATACCTACTACCTGAGCTAATATAACTAATATTAGTCATATGAACCACCCATATAGGGTCATACCTAAATTGTATCATACAACTTTTATCAGTCTTAAAAATTTAAAAAAAACATTCAATGGCTGAAATTATGCCACGAAAATATACCACTAGGTTGATTGGCCACATAGAACCCAATTCTAGTGACCATGAAAAATGAGCGCCAAAATATTTGAAATAATGCACATCAAAAACCTTCTCAAATTGCGCCAAATCTTAACATATCTTTCCATACTTGGAATTATGTCACACCCATAAAACCTTCAATCCAGGCTAACATCCATGGAAACAAAATTGTTGTTTTCTTTCTCCTTCAAGGAGAATTCCCTAGTCTCTCCAACATCCTAATCATGCAAGTCTTAAAATTAGAGAATCCATGGCATCCAACACACAATTGTCTTCTATATGGGTGTGGTATATGAAAAAATATTCCAGGCCCAGAAGAAGCCTTTTGAGATCTTCTATGACATCAAAAGAGGACCAATTGATCTTAGATATCCCTTTAGCAACATATATGACAAGTTTTGAGTCATCCTCAAGAATAAGATCCTTAATATCAATAGAAAGAGCAAATTTTAGGCCCCAAATCATTTCCATACATTCTATTTGATTATTACTCAGTCCATAAGGATAAATAGAATATACTACCACAAGGGCACTAGAGGAAGTATAGGTTACCCCCCCGCTATCTGCTAAACCATCTCTTTTAGCACCATCAAATTTTAACTTGTTACATCCATTGTTTAAGGGATTCCATCTAATATTTTTCTAAAAAGCCTTTTGGAATTATCAACTTAAGCATAGGCATTGGGAAAATCTCAATTTTTAGCCATTCTGTCATAAAAGGAAGTAGGTGGAAACTTTGAGAATATGCACTTAGTGACAAAAAAATTATCGGATAACATGAAAAAGAGAGATCTAAACACAACTTCCACAAGATTCTCAGCCTTCGAAGAAACCTTGTTATTCCTTTCTATCCAAAGACTCCAACAAACATGAGGAAGGATTTGCTTCCATAATTGTCTAACTAATGGGTTACCAGTAGGATTCCACAATAAATTGGTCCAACCCTCTTTTGAAAACCCAATTGAGATCAAGATTAGACAACATGAATTTCCATAAATCTTTGGTAAACTAGTAGTGCAAAAAAAGATGTGCAATAGATTCATCTTCCTTCTTACAAAGGATGCATCTATTAGGGAATTGGAATCCCCTTTTAATGAGATTTTCCTAAGTTAAGATTCTATTGTGAAAATCCCTCCACCATAAAAATTTAACTTTAGGGATCAAAGAGGGGTTCCAAACCTTCCTCCAACAATTTGAGAAAGAATCCTCCTTTGACAACAAGTTGTAAGTCAATTTCACAGTGAAATTTCCCTGTGTCTTTCCTCCAAATAAATTTATCTTTCTTTGTAAAATGATGGATTCTAACCTTAATGATAATCCCCATTATCTCCCTAGCTTTCTTTAGCAAGTATGGATATTCCATGCATCATTGTACAAAATATCTCCACTTCCTATCTAAGGAAATGTAAGTAATCACTCTATGGCCAAAGAATCCTTTAGCAATATCCGTATACCCCTTAGGCTCAAATTATCATCTAGTATTCCTTCCCCAACCCAAACATCTTCCCATAACCTAATACTCCTACCATATCCCACCTGCCACTTCATTCTTGATTAAATTTTATTCCTGTATTTCAAAATATTATTCCAAACCTTGGAATTCATGGGGATACCAGGGGTATTAAGAAATGTATACAAGCTGCCAGAGTTAAGGTATTTGTACGCCTCTCTCTCCGGTTTCCCACAGCTTTCCAAGGGCAGGGGTTAGTAGCAAAGGTTCACAAGTGAATGCAAATCAAGTACGCAATGACTACTAAACAAATAACAGAAACGTGAGCAATAAAATATACAAACAACAAAAAGGAAGACAAATGAATGCAAACCCTTCGATGCTTGAAGCTTCTATTGTTTCTCTCTACTCCTTCCGAAACGCTGTTCTTGATGCTCAGTATTGGCTGGGCAGCGTCTATGACTTGAGAAGCGTCGAGAATTTGAAAATTGCAAAGTGTGTGTGATCGCAAGATAGCTTGAATGTTGACAGAGTAATGGTGCTTTAAGCTTGAAATCCTGGATCCTTCAAATGGTTATGAAGGGTTTATTATATAGGAATTGGTGATGAAATGAGTGGTTGAGATCAATCCCAGAGAT
>MU226603.1:137458-208650 GCA_018584345.1 Thuja plicata
TTCTTCAATGAAAATAACAAGTTCCTTTCAATCAGATATCAGACCTGTTCAAAATTGAAAACATACACTACAATGAATATTAGAAGTGAAAGGTTTCATGTTTCAAAACACGTCCCTTTAACACTATGTTATAGTGAGTGCTGATTTATGTTTTCTTGTTACATTTATTGCTTCAGATTGATATGCAGATAGAAGTAGATAGCTAATGTATGTAATTTTCCCTTGCATTGCTTAGATCCATTAGGATCTAACCATTGTTCTTTTTCCTCTTTCATGCAGATATTTTCCCTAAGGACCTGAATGCTGATGGAGACTCGGGAGTGACCTAACTGCAGATGAAGACTTGACAGAACTACTAGCAGACACAAGATAAACACAAGGCAATGCATGGGACCCCTATTCCATACCTCAGTTTTTTACTTTGATTTGCAATGTACTATGTTTATTGAAACATGAAACATGAATCAGAGGACATTTGTACTACATTCTTATGAATGCACAATGTAATGATCAATGATGAGTTTGAATGTGTAATAATTTGATCAATACTTAGAGTACATAAACTGAAAATCTGATAATAAATGTAGTAAGTGAATGTAAATCATCAAAAACTGTAAGATAGTGTTGACTGGGTAACATGTACATGCAAATTTCTCTTTTGGTGCCTATTTTGTTGTATGATTAGATTTTGGATAACAGTAACATTGATGGGGAAAGGACTGAAGTAGCTTTTACCCCTTGAATTCTTCCCACCCAAACCATATTGATAAAATTTATGCCTATCACCTCAATAATCATTATGAAAAGATATAGAGAGAGGGGGTCCCCTTGTTTTATTCCCTTCTCAACTCCAAAAAACCCTTAGGGATACCATTAACAAGGACAAAAAATAGGACATTTCTCACACACTCTTTTATCAAGCTGATGAAATTTTTATTGAACTCCATTCTAGATAAAACTTTGAACAAAAAATCTCATTTGAATCTATCTCATGCCTTAAAAATATCTAGTTTCAAAACCATACTTGGAAATCAACTCTTCTCCATAGAGTGGATAATTTTATTTGTTGACATTGTAACATCTATAATTTATCTTCCAGGGATAGAGCCCTTCTAACAATGGCCAATTGCCCCCTCTAAAAAGGCCCAACTCTATTAACCAGGACTTTCAAGAATATTTTATAAAGAGTTTTAAAAAGGCTAATGGGTCTAAAATCAGTCAAATATTTTGGATCCTAGACTTAGGCACCAAATCAATAAAATTATTATTAACTTTCTTCAATATTTTACGTGTTCTTAGGAAATCATTTGTGGCCATCGTTACATCATAATTCACTACATCCCAAAAATCTTGAAAGATGGTTGGGGGAAGCCATTCGATCCTAGTGCCTTATAGGCCCCCATTGAGAAAACAACAACCCTAACCTCCTTAAACACTGGAGCAAGAATCTGTTCATTATTCTCAAGTCATATTATTATTGGGAGATAGTCTAACAACTGGTCTTAAAAATTGTAAAAACTAGAAAGACCAGGGTCACTATAATAAGCCTATTGAAATTAATCAGTAGTCATTTCACCCATCTTATAATCCTCATTAATTTATTTATTTTTCTCATTCAATAAGCATTGTATTGATTTCCTCTTTATGTGCCTACTAGCAGATCTATGGAAAAAATTTGAGTTCCTATCACCCTCCTTCAACCATTGCGCTCTTCATCATTGCTTCTAGTAGATTTCCTTCATTCTTATATTTTACTTCCATTTCTTCTTTCATGTTTCTTCTTTGTAATGGATTTATTGAGACTAGTTCCCCTTAGCCATTAAGTCCTCCAAAACTCTATTTAGAAGAAATTTCCTTTTTCTTCTTAAAGATATCACCAAAAGTTGATTTGTTCCATCCTTTCACATTCCACTTTATAATCTCCAATTTTTTAGTGACTCTAAATATCATCATACCATGATAGGAATATTCTACCAGTTTTTAATACAATTTCTAAATATAGGGTGTGAGGCTCACATAATTTTAAATCTAAAAGGGAGGGTTCTAGAAGGAGGCTTGTCAATCCAATGCAAAAGGAGGGGATTATGATCTAAGATAGTTTTTGAAAGAGATTTTAATGTAGCATTATATCCTATATCTGATTTTGTTGAAACAAGGAACCTGTCAATTTTGACTTGGATTAGGTTATTCCCCTTCCTGATCGTTGGACCAGGAAAAGGATTAACCCTACAAATCAATTTCAAACAACCCAATTCTATTGATGAAGTCAGATAAATCTACCATACTATCAAAACAATCCATCATGCCCCCAAGTTTATCAAAAGGAAAGAGGGGAGAGTTAAAGTCTACCACCACCATACAAAATGAGTTAGAGACATCATAAAGAAGGGTATAGATCCCATTCTAGACTTCTTTCTTGCCAGATTTAGTGTTAGGAGCATGCACATTAACCAGATTCCAACTCAAATTGCTCGTGGAGAAGGAAGCAACTATGAAATTAGAAGAAAAGGAATAAATTTATCCCTTGAGACTACTAGGGTCCCACATAGTGACCACTCCTCTAGAGCCTCATTTCCATCACTAATGAGATATGATGAGCCAATAAAAAATTTGTCAGCAACAATAGAGAAATTTGGAATAGTTATTTTAACTTCTTGAAAAAATACAATATTCACTTTCATAATCTTAATGCATTCTTTCAGTGCAAACTTATTTTGAGGGTTATTGAGTCCCCTCATATTCCATGAAATAAATTTCATTCATCCATTTTGAATTGGCATTTAGGGTCTTTTTCCTCCCATTAATAATTTCCCTAGCTATCTCCTTGTGTCTTGAGGCTCTCACTAAGGGCCAACCAACTTTAGACTCTAAACCCACAACAAATTTTTGAGATCTAGTTTTCTTCATCTATACCATCCATTCTTCTTCCATTGTGTACAAAAGAGTAACACCAAGGGATAGGTATAGTTTTTATAATACACGGGTCCCTTATTTCTTCTGGAGTTTCTCATTGGTTTCAACCTCATTCCCAATATTCAAGGTTCCTTCTCATGTCATACTCATACCAACTAATTGAGTGATGTCCTCAATTGCACCATCTTATTCTAATGCAGCAACTTCCTGAATCCATAGAGGAGGAACATTTTCCTTTTAGGTTTTTATGGATTCATTCGGTTTCCACATTGAGGTAGGGGAGAAACCATCTTCATCTCATTCACCTTTGTAGTGGAGAGAATTTCTACATCCTTCAATCTGCAAGGGACCTTAAATTGATTTACTTCTATGAATGACCCTCCATTATTAGCACACACCACAACCTTAGTTGAAGTGTCAACTAGGGAGTTAATTAACTTTAATAACTCTTTTAATAAAAGGGTAATCTCCACTCCCAAAGGGTTATCCCTTGTGTCTTTCAATGCAAGGAGTAGGGCATTTCCCCTTGAACTTTGGCTCTTTAACCAAATGTACCCCACAATTAGCTTTAGCATGGCCTAGTTTGGAACACTTTTGACAGTAAAGTACAAGATTCTCATACACAAGAACTTGAGTCCATTTTCCAAGTTTTGACTGTGAAGTAATGAAATTAGGGAGAGTATTGTTAATTGCTACATTCACATAGAATCTAGCGAAGACTAGCCTAAACTTGGCTTTAGTTACCACATCAAAAGTAACATGTTACCCAAATGTATTCCCAATTTGTCTGAATATTTTATCATATGAGAACTCCAATGACAATCTAGGGAGCCTAACCCAAGCATGAGTCATCCTTTTAAGATCCTTAGCAGGGTTGAATCCTTGCTTCCATCTATATAAAGGCAAACTATGCTTGTCATAAGCCCAAGAGCTTGTAATTATCTTGACCATGTCCTCCTCCTAAGTGAACCTAAATAGAAAGAAGTCATCTAGCATTGCACTAGACACCACACTTCTCTTCAAGTTTTATTGGGTAGCAATGCATCTCCTAACTATATCAATGGTTGGTCTGAAAGAGAAGAACATTCCCACAATGATAAAATTCATGGAGGAAATAATACGGTCCATTACCACATCTAGGAGTCTAATTTTAATTCCTTCATACACCCTTATATACTTTGGCATGGGGTTGTTAACTTATTGTCCATGTAGCCCAAAAACAAGAGCCACATTCTAGTTGTTCACGGGGGTCCCTCCGCTAATAATGCCATCCTAACCCAAAATAGGCTTAGTGATTCCAAGGGTCATCTCATTACCATTACCCTCATTACTCAAAGCAAGCTTAGAAGTCCCAACATGTGGTCCCAACTTTTCTGAATCTTCTACAGAGGTAGAAGCCAAGGAATCTGAGGAATGGGCCCCCAAGGCCATGACATGATCCTTGGGGTGAGGGTCTCCATGAGGAGGGGAAAGGTCCCCTCCATGACCATCTACCATGTGTAGGAATTTAAAAAACCAACAATAAGGAAGTATTAGTTCCGTATTAAAGTGGAGGAGAATGATATTTTTTGTAATGTTGTTGGAATTAAGGAACACTAAGAGGGGGGTGAATCAATGTTCTACAATTTTTAACCTAATTAATCTTATTCTTAAACCATAAACCACATGCAATGAAATATAAAGTGTACCAACATAAAATAAACATCCACAACATCATGACACCGTGATTTTATCATGGAAACCCTATTAGGGTAAAAACCACGATGGTGAATAGACCCACAAAATATACTTTGTAGAAATATATTTAACCCTATTAAAGGTTTACAAAGAATGCACATACATTCGATCTTATAGCCTAGATCTCACTGATCAATTAAAAAATGAAAGGCTACAACCTTACAAAATTATGGACTACAATCTATAGGAATATTAAATTGGTTTTCAACATCAACACATGCTAGATCAATTCCAATTAAGTATAGTATACCAAGTTGATACAGTTCATGAAAAATCTCTGCTCTGCAAACAATCAAGCCTTAAATCATCATACATCGCACATTAATTCATACCATACAATACCAAAATTATCAACCAAGTCGATCTTATATATCCGCTTCAACAATTAGATCATCAACTAGGCCGACCTCAAAAAAAAATTACAAAAATAATGTAACGTGTGTAACTGTCGGCCAAATCTTCAAGAAAAATATAATGTGGACCAAAAATAATTGCCCACACATTATCAACCAAGTTTTCTAATCATCCTTGAAGCATTTACCAAAACTGATCTGATTGGATGACATAACAATTTGCTAACCTTTGTCTATGTTCGACATTATTTATCAAAAAGTTGATATATATAACCTCATAACTTGATCCAATGTCAATATTAAGTGTGCAAAGATGTAACATGGTAGAGTATACCTTTATTATTCTTCCCCTAGGTTCACACCTCAAAATCCAAAAATGTGTGTTTGTACAGAACCATTTCCTGACAATAATATATTGCTATGTTTCTACCATACTTAGCCAATTATACCTTCAATCCATCAGTATGATCAAAATAAGTGTACAAAACATGTGTAATCCATCTATTTTCCATCAATGACAACATATAATCCTTCAAGAGCAATGTGTCTTTCCAAGAATCTCCCCCTTTGGCATTGATGGCAACACTTAGTGAAAAATGACTAAGTGTCAAAAATGCCAAACATACTAAATGCTGCAAAAATAAAATATCACATGTTCCCCTTTGCTCCCTATAGTATCAAAAATATATTCATGAGACATTACATTAACAAATTCAAGCTAAAATGCTAAAGATGTAAGCTAATTGATCACATAAAATTTAAATTTCTAAAAGCTTCACATGTTTCTCTATCTAAGAAGACTAAATGAATGCTCCCAGCTGCAAAATAAATCCTAATGTGGCAATCCTTTAAAATGAGTGCTAAATAATAAAATTATTCTCAATTATGCCTAATTTAATGCTAATAATGCTCATCTAAATGCTCAATTTGATATGAATTTTCAATTATGATCCTAAGATGAATTCAATTATGTTAATTAGGAATGAACAATTTAACAAAATGCAATTACTATGATGCTAATGGATGTAAAAATGTTGATTTGCATTAAGAAATGCATACTATTTATAGGATTTCCCAAGGTGTAGTGGGTAAGTTTGATTAACCATAGTCAAGGAATGGTTGAGGTTAAGGTTGAGTGATGTGTCCCCTTTGAGTGGACAAGATTAATTTATTTAAATTGAGTGGTCAAGATAGAAAAGCCTTGGAGTGATCCAAGTGCTTCCAATCCTCCTTTCCCATTGGTTGAATTGATTTTGTCTTATAATGGTTGCAGACGGAAATCAGGATTTATTTAATTCAAAGCTTTACTTAAATTAGCCATGTATGAGAATTAGATGGGTTGGATTTAATTAATTCAATTAATTATATAATCAATTGATTAAATCAATTACATAGTGATTTGATTTTTGAATTTAATTAATCTAAATGGCTTGAATTTAATTAATTAAAGGCTTTGATATTTAATCAATGGTTTTGACTTCATTTTATCTCTTTGACTTTTGTTGACCACTTTTAGGTGTATACAAATGCCCCTCTTTAAAGCAATGCATGAAGCACGTTGTTTCAAAGAATGTTTGATGCTTGATGTTTGGACGCTCGATCTGATGTCTAGTCATATGTTTGATTTGATTTCTTATGGAGATTTTATTGATTTGATGCAATGATTATATGATGATGAAAAAAACTTGATATGAATCCCTAATTGATGATTTGCCTGATTTCGACACCCCAATGATGATTTTAAATTTGATTGAATGATAGGATGTTGCCCCTGATGATGGAAAAAACTCTTATATGAATCCTTGATGTTTATATGATGCCCCCTCGGAAAATGATTCAAAATGGTATTGAGAAATTTGGATAATTTGTGGAATTTCAAATTAGATTATGATTTTGATTAGTTTCCTGATAACAATCAATTTGGAATATACCCTGGTTGACTTAGATCATTGATGTTTCTTAAATACTAGATTGCATGCCCTTTTGATGAATACGTCAAAAAAATGATGTGTATTTCGGTGTCAGATGATAGGATATGATGCTTCGACCTCACAATCTAGAGGATCAAAAAGAGACGTGATTACCGAGATTAATAGAAACCTCAATTGAGCGGATAGGTAGGATAACGTTTGATACTTGACTGATTAAGATGATCGATAAATGATTGACTGATTGATGTTTGGTTTGATAGGCCTACTTGGATGTCTTGATGATGTGGGGTTGTTTGGATTGATACCAAATCAACAATCCTATAGATTTAGGATGTAACAATGATATCAAATTGTGATGATGTATGCATGTATTTATATCTTGAGGATATTGATGTACCTTTGACGATAAGATTGAGCATGATTTTTTATGATGGATATTTTATGACATTGATTAGGAATTTGATTATATAGGGAGGACTTGGACACTCTCACCCTTGATACTTAATGATTTTTCTCCTTTTGATGTTAGGATATGTTGTACTTTATGATTTTGATGATCTAGATATGCATGATACAAAAGGATGTAGGTGAATGCATGTGATGTTGCTTGGATGTTTAGATAGATGCATTATTTAGATGGTTAATGTATGAAAATTCTTATGTAATGATTTCCATGCATTGATGCAATGATATTAATGATTAATGTATTGCCCCTAATATATAACTTATATAATGCATAACGATAAGAAATTGATCTAATGAATAATGAAATGATTTTGATATGTAAATGAAATGCACCTAAATGAAAATGATATGTATTTTTTTTTGGTTTTTAAAGTCCAATATATTCAATATCAAGGATAATTTTGATGATGTAACCTTTATTAACGTTTCAGCCCCTTTGAGAATTCTCATAACAACCATAATGCAATATTAATCTAAAATGGATGCAAATGCAACTAAGATTGTCACTTATCATTGGATGCATTTATTTTTCTATTTACATCATTGACCTTTTTGGAGCGTGAAATCGGTACAACCCTCATTGGTTATATTTTCAACCATGATGGTCTGAATACCTCTTTCTTCAGATTTCAATAAAGAAATTGGTACAACCCTCATTGGTTAGATTTGCAAACCATGAGAGTATGAATACCGCTTTCGTCAGATTCAATGTTGCAAGAGGATTTTGGCATTAAGATATGTACAATTTAAATGAAAAAGGTATCCTTTTGCATAAATAGACAAAGATTTAATCCCTTTCATATACAAATGTCCTCGATGATCCTTTGATGATCATGTCATTAGACTAACTTGTGTACTTCTAGGAACCAACATCACAAGAAAAAATCAAGAAAATATCATTCCGAGCCATAATTTCTTATCTAGTTCCAATACATCATTGATTTGATAAAAATACATGATACAAAAATTAAGAAACACTATTGAACTATCTTTTCTATTTGTTTGTTTGATCCATTTTCTCATAAAAAGTTTCATCCATTTTTTATCTCGCTCACATTGTTTGATTTTGATGTTGTAGCTTAGCTTTTGATGTGTTTAGCTTTGAAGATATGGGTCAATCATTTGAATGTTTGGATTGATCAAAAATTGGCAAAGGTTGTGATTCTTGATTCTTGATAAAGTGTGTTGGAGTCATACTTGCGTCTGTTTCGCTGATAAACTCATTGAGTTTTAATTGTGCCCCCAGTAAGATTTGACAACGATGATGGACCAAGGCAACTTTCAAACCATTATGAAATATTTTTTAGGCAATCCAACTTGGAGGGTTTATTAAAATTTTATGAATTTATGATTTTTTTGGGGATTTTTAGATAAAAATTATTTTTTGGATTTTTAAAGATTTTTTTTTTTGGTTTTTCAAAATTTTTATTTTTATTTTATTTTAAAAGAATTTTTTTTAATTTTAAAGATGACTAGTTCTCAAGCAAGATCACATTGGTCCTCCCCCAATGTCTAGAAATATGTAGGGAATTACAAATGGAATGAGGGAGCGGATTGGACTAGAGTGAATATGAAAATGATGGAGGAAGCGTGTGTAATGTGACCCTCAAGGATGATCTCCTTAAGATTATGCAATATTAGGAAAAAAGATATGGGAATTTAGGCTAATGAGGGGTGGTTTTAGATAGCATATAGGGTCATGACATGTTGCAATGAAAGGCATGCATTTTCCAAAAGATTGGACATGTCAAGAGGCTTTTGAGAACATGTTTTGCATTTGTATGTCCTTCATTTTGATCAAGACCAAAGAGTATATATGGATGTGATGGAGCTCAAAGGTGACGGGGGATGATGGAAGAAACAAGCAGGTTGTTTGAGAATCATGGGACAGGAATAGTTAGGATTGGTTTAGGATAAGCAAGATCATGATAAGAAATGATGGAAGAAATAAGTGAGTGGGAATAAGTTGATGGATAGGCTAAATGGATAGGATGTTGTATGTTCCTGGAACTTCTCAACCTTGTCAAGATCAATGGTGGAAAAGGGAGTATGTACGCAGATAGGCTAAATTGAAGATAATGGATGGTGAGGGATATGATGGATAATGAAGGATACAATAGTTAAGATGACATGGATGGAACTTCCCCCCAAGTATAGAGTATAAGAAGATGGACCACACATGAAACCTATTTGCCATGTTTTTATCATGGTATTTTCCCAATGCACCACAAGAAGTGGTTTTCACCATAGGACGGATTTATTTCTCTCTTTTTCTTTGTTTTTTTTTACTTTTTTGAAAGGTAATGAACATGTGATAAAAAAATGGAGGGATTCAAGCATATTTCTCTTTGGATATGCACTCCTTTGAAGGATATACTATAATGGACCATGGTTATTAAAAATATGCTCAAAGATGTTGATAGGATGATGGTAAGGGGATGATATGGAGGATAAAGGTAGATGATGGTGGGGTGGGGATTTATGCATATGATGAGATAAGGGGAATGGAAGGATGGAAAATATGTTTTGTTTAATGGATGGGAGGAGAATGGATGGGATGAAAATAATTATGTACATGTGTGGATGGAAATGTTGGAAGGATCAACTTTGACACACACTTGAAGGGTGGTGGAACGATGGAGGAAAAATGGATTGGAAAGCTTGAGTTTTTGATGTAGGAAAGAATGTGGATTTTGGGACATAGGGACCAAAAATACATTTGGAAGATGGAATATGTTTGTAAGGAGGTGAAGTGGAAGCCTTTGGAAGCTTGAATATAAAATTTGATTTTTCTTTTGTATGCAAGTTTTGTACAAGTGACTTGGGAATCCACATAAACCTTGATTTTTTGTTTTCATTGTGATGCTTTAGAACATATTTCTTCAATGATGGATTTAGGAACCCACACTTTCTTTGATTCTTCCTTTTGCTTGGTGGACCTTTGTGGCCTTTTGAATATTTCTTTTTTTTTCATTCGCACGTCGATTAAATTGGACATGTTGATTTTTGTACATATGTGGATTCTTGGATTTTTTATTTTCATGTTTTACATCCAAGTTTATTCCAAAGGTTTTGGGGTTCATGGAATGATAGGAATGATATGAAGGGTTCATATGGATAGGTTCTTTGAATTTTCTCAAGTATGTGTGTCTTTGCTGATCTTGATATATGATAGGGTAAGTAGATGATGAGCTAGGAATGATAGGCATGGTTGATGGAGGAATATAAGGACCCAATATGGATGGAAGGTATGATTGCTTTAGCTTTGGGATATAGGGACCAAGAATAAATTTGGAGGATGATGAAGGCATATGGTTACGTTTGAATGGAGGGAGATAAGGTGTGAAAGGGATATCAACATCTTTAGAGTGAGCTATATTGTCGAGACTCTCATCTTTAAGATTTATATTTATACCAATAGGCTCATGAGTATCTTTGATAAGAGCAAATTTGATAGGAGAAACTGAAGCTTGGAGGGATTTAGTACCATTAAAGGGATTAGGAGGAATGAGGTATTTTTGAGGTATACATGGAGGTTCATGACAAGGAATTGATGGGATATTCTAGTCTTGACAAGGATATTTGGATGATGTAGAGAGGATACTTTGCTCTTGATTTTCAATAGGCTCATTGGAAATAGTGGAAGGGATATCATGATCTTTCTTAGGAAGCGGACATATATAGAGCTTAGAGGGATACTTTGTTCTTGAGGTTGAAGAGTATCATCTTGGAAGAAAGGGAAGATTATGAAGGGATAATCATGGGATTCTAGGGGTATGGGATCTTCATCAAATTTAGGATAGGAATGAATAGTATCTTGATCTTGATCCTTACTGATACGTGTTTCTTCACACTTTGGATTATCCTCTTGACATGAAACCACTTCTAAGGAAAAGGTATAAGTGTGGATATGTATGGGGGGTTCTTAGAGGATTGATGGTGGATCTTTTGGAATAAGTATGATAAGCATTGAAGCACATGATAGCTTAGGATCTAGGATATTTGAAGCATGAAAAAGACTTGTAAAATGATGCAGGTTAGCTTGGATCTCTTTTAGAGGTATCCCTTGAAGGTATACATATTCAACACGAAACATATCATCCTTAGGATCTTTTTTTAATAGAGGTATTTTGACTAGTTGTCTAATTTTAGGAAATGGAGGAATGTTGGAGGAATAAGAAGTGACATGTAGGTCATTACTAGACATATATATGTTCATGATTTTGATATTGCTTGGGATTAGTGTCTTTTTATTCATTAGATAGATCATTAGGATTTTCTATTTTAATTATACCATCAATAATAAGGTCTTGGATATTATGTTACAATTCCATGCAATTTGAAGTTTTATATTCAATATTTCAATGATAGGCACAATAGGTACTCACAAATGTAATTCTGTGTGAGATCACTTAAGGCAAAGTGATGAGATTGTGCTCAAGTAGTTCTTCCAATGCTAATTCAAAATATTGTTCCAAAGGAATAAAATCTCTATCCAATGGACATTTAGATTCATTTGTGTTTGCAAAGAGACGTTGGATTCAACATTATGAGGATATAATTTGTTGCTTTTTGCCATATTAGAAATGTCTTCCTTTGATTGATGTCCAATTATTTGTGATGATTGGCATTGGGATATAATTGGTTCTCCTTGATTAGAATGTTTTCCCATGATTGATAGAGAAGACGCTCAACTGAATCTGGAGTAACTTCCTCTTCATTCTCTTGATCAAAGATAGGATGGTCATGAATTTGTTCTTGATCAAAGATAGGATTGTTGTGCTTAGATTCCTCTTTGGTTGAACAAAAGGGAGGCATGTTTAGATCATGATTAAAGAGAAAATAATAAATTGATCTTAATGACTATTCTTTGGATGATGTATCCTTTTCATTTAGGTCTTGGATTTGTGATTGTAAAGATTGAATTTTCTTTGTGAAGTCTGCAATAAAATTATCATCTTCATCCTCATCTAATTTCAACTTGGACATATCAAAATCATGAGGGAGTTTAACCCCTAGTTGATATAAGGTTAGGAAATATCTATCTTTGTTTCTTTCTAAGATCTTTTCCATCATCTTCACAAAAAAGGGTTTTGGGCAGCCTCATTGACCTCTTCCTCAGTTACCTCTTCATCATTATTTTCCCTGGCATTGTTAGCCTCATACCATGAATTTATTTCCATTGGAACTTCTTCTAGTTCTTTCTCTTGATTATTTTATTGAAAGGGTTGATATGATGAGATCTTGTCCAAACCGACATGAAAATAAGTTTAGGATCTTTGTTGAAATAGTATCTTTTTGAAAAAATGATGAATTTTAATAAATTTGGATCTTTTAAATGGATGCTTTTTTTGAGATCATGTATCATTAAACATAGCAAGAACAAATACACATGTTTTCCAACCTTTAAAAAGCTACACAAAAAATTGTATATTATTGAATGTTTTAACATGTTTTTCACAAGAAAAGACTTCAATCAATCTACCTAAAGTCAATTTTGGTTTAACATGGTTTGAATAGGTAGGATTAAAATTTAACCAGAATTTAGTCAATAATATGTACAAAATTTGGTATAGAAGTGCTCAAAAGTACACTACATGTTTCATCTACCCCCTCTTATAAAGAACTGATTTTGCATTCAAGACAGAGGTGCGGGTTCTTAATAGTGTATTGGGTACAAATGATTAGCTTGCATGCCATCTCTTTACTTGGGATCCACACTTCTGAGTAGGCTTTTTCTTTATTGAACTTTGGGAAAAGGGACTTGATCCCTATATATGTAAACATTTGGATCATTTCTTTGGTCTTAAAATTGATGATTTGAGGTCCTAAGTATTTAGTAATTTCTCTTAAATTTTATTGTAATATCTTTCAGTATTTAGTATTACTTTTATGAATGTTGCAAAGAAGATATAAGTCATTTTCTCATGATTTTATTGATTATCAATACAAAGAACAACATCAATATCACTTTTATGAGTATGTATGTTTATCATTAAATGATATTTCTCTCATTTCATGTTGTGCTTTATCCAAAAGATTATCTAATTTTGTGATTTTTAAGTGTTTTCAAGCTTCAAGTTATAGAATGTATGTTAATATAATTTGTGGACTGATGATATAAAATGAATCTAGTTTCCTTAAAGTATTACGATTGTTGATCATATATTTTAATGGAAAATTTTATTTAATGCTTGTCTTAAATTTAGTTGATTATTTGTTTTGATGAGATGTAGATTTTTATTTTTCTTTCCTAACCTTGGCCTATATTTTACTATTTCTTTTACTTGTAAGAATTTGGAATTCAGAGACTCTTATTTCAGTAGCTCAATCAACTTGCAGGACCCTTGATTAATAAACCTCATGTCCACTTAGCCATATCAATATCTTCATGACCCAAAACTTGATAACTTTGGTGGATTGAGATCCCCTCTCATCCCTCTTTTAGGAAAGTTTGGGTGGAAACACTTGGATCCTCATTGACTACGTCGAAAGGCCTCGTGAATAGTTCCATTTTTTCTCCTCTTTCTAGATCTCTAGATTTTCTCTTCATATCTATTTTTGTTTTACTATGCATGTTAAGAAACCTCAATTATACGTGTTTGGCCCTAGATATAACATCTAATTTACATATTTTCATTGTCATTTTCAACTCGCCCAAAAGTACTATTGGAACCACCTTGAGCCCACTCTTTTTTTATTAGATTTGAGGTTGGGCCTTATGGGTTCACTCTCCTTCAATATAATTAAATTGGAAGTAGGCCTAGCTTCCTATTTTGTATGCATAAGCTTGTGAACCCTATTTCCCTACATTACATTTTGGTGAACCTAACATGTCGTATGCTTGCATCTTATGATCTTCATTTTTAGATATAATTTGTATGCACCTAATTGAATTATATTTTTAATAATTTATAAATCATATCATTTATTTTGTTACTTTTGATCTAGTTTATATGCATTTAGTAAATTCAAATTTGCAATCATTAATTGATAAATCTATTGGGAAATTGAATCGTTTATCCATTTATTTCGTGTGTGTGTGTGTGTGTGTGTGTGTGTGTGTGTGTGTGTGCACGCACATACATGAGTTTCATGACCTTTAGTCCTACATCTAATATCCTTGTGAGAATAATTTCAAGACTTTTGATAGTCAAAAGTTTAAATACCAAGGGTTTAGATCCATATTTTACTAGCATATTCCCTAGGAATTCAAATGAAACATCTATTCCTAAAAATGACATACCTAACATTGTTGAGAACAATTCTTACCACACTTCTCATTATGAGGATGACTCCTTAATATGAATATCTATCAACCAATTGGGAAATATTTCTCATGACTTAGTTAAATTTCAACTATGGATGGGTCAAGAATACTTAAATAGTGAGGCAATCCCCTTAATTGAAGTATTGAGGAAAATGTTTCAAATAAATACAAATGGTGTGGAAGCTTTGTGTGAAATTGTTCATACTGTTGATACTAATGTTATGCCTATGAGAATTTGTGTTGAAGTTTTTAATTTCTCTAATCTTACAAATCAAGTTGAGAATTCCATTCCTATACCTACATTTTATGCATGAGTATCTTGGGATATTAGCAATCTTGCATCAACCAAAAAATATTTGTTTCTTTTTTCTTGTTTGGCCAGCCTCTGAGTTTCTTTCTGCATTCATTCACTTTGGATATTTTATAGTTGTGATCCTTACAATGTGTCTATGAAATCATGTGGAACCTTTCCCTAGGTTCTCACTTCATTTGGTTATTTAGTGCATGAGATCTTGTGGATTCTTAACAGGACAATATAGCTCTTCATGTTTTTTGGCTAGTTTTTTTTCCCAATCGGAAAAGATTAACAAATCATTTCTCAATAATATTACATTTGTGGCCGACCTACTTGAGGGATTGTGTTTCTTATTTCTTTCATTGGAACTAAATCCTGATGATTTGGGTCCTGGCCTATTGTTTGTAATACATTTTCATGTTCTTGGGAAATGTAATCTTTCTAGGCCGACCTGATGTTTGTGAAGTCTTTATAATCTTATAGATTTTATATTTGTTGGGGAAATATTTTGGGAATAACTAGAAATGAAATCTCTCATAAGATTATCTTTTTGTAGTTGGATGCATGACATGTATGACTGCATGTTGCAGATCTATTGTATATGATTTTCTGATAATAAAGAATATTGATCTTACATATTGTTGACGAGTCTTTGTGACTGGGTCTGCCAACAGATGTAAGTTGTCACCGGGTACTGGGGTACTGGCCAACTTTGCCTGTAAAGGTTATCTGGGGAAATGGGATTCCTTAGGCCTTCAAGCATGTGAGAGTCAGGTCTCGACAGTGTGGGGGATTAGTTGGGAAATGTGACTGTTTTGTTTGAGGGGGATAGCTGGTTATCTTAACTCGTCTTATCCGGGGATTCAAGTAAGTGGGGTTTCCTGCAAGCGCACATTCATTTAAAAAATAATCTTCAAAAGATACTGTAGATTTAGAAATATCTCATCTACCTATAGTTATACTAAACATTCAAAACATCGACAATGCTCTAACATGCTACGCTAAATACCAAAGAAATACAGAACCATCAGTTCATATTTAATCAATAGCGAAGGGAAAGGAGGTCGCTAATCTACTTGAAGTATCAGAGCAAAGGACATAAAGAACACAAAGCATAAAATATCATTAACCCAGAGATCAGAATGCTAACAACGTCATTGATAGAACCCTTCCTTCTTCATTAACATATCTCTAGCAAGCACTGGTGCCTATTACAATGGTGGCTCCAAGGGAACATCTATCTACTAAAAGCTTCTAACAAATAAGGAGCATTGAGATCTGCAACTAAGAACTAAGAGAAACCAAATTCCTATTAGCTGTGGACTGCAAAATCATCAATTTTGTCGACCCTTGGAATGAGGCCCGACTTATTATTTATACACACGATTTGACCTAAAACTTAACCTAATTTATTTTACACCTTACAATATAATACTATTTTCTGGTGGTCGGTACTACCTGCACCACGCTACAAAAGACCTTGAGATGGAAAAGGTTTGACATGTCAGAAGAATAAGACAAGAAGAGAGGAGTGGAAGAATCGACCTCAAGGGGAGAGCCGGTAGGAGAAGAGAAGAAATATGATCCCCCAGGGATCAAGGCTACATGCCTCATAAATGGGAAAGCGGTGCCCTATCTCTGATGTGCCAAGTGTATGTTGAAGCGACGCCTTTGGAAGACCATCTATCAGAACCCTCTTGTTGAGTCGACGTGCCTTGTTGTGGTTACCTATTTTTTGATACCCTTTACTGACTGTCTTGAAAGTGACCGGTTGACCTAGGGAACCAAGACACGGGTCACTTTAAAGAATTCCAAAAATAATATTGGATTCGGGACTTTGGGATCTGGGAGCTCGCGCCCCAAAGAATGAATGAATACAAAAATTACATCTCCCGATCGATCATCTCCAGAGTCCGGAGGACCTTATTGTTCTTTAGTATCATTGAATGTCTGCAGGAGTCGGGCGATCCCATCTTCATCTATGTCCTTAAGGCTGGCCCAATGGTATTTGGCCATCTCCAATTTCTCATCCAAATCTAGAACATTTGCCTTGAATTTCACAGCCATCTTGGTCGCATCATAACTCTGGAGCACCAAGTGAGTGAGCCTTGCCATTTTCACTCCATCCATTCCCTTTGGGGATCCATACCGAGACTCCATCAGCTCATTGAACTTTCCCAAGACATATTCCTCTTGGAGTGCATGTTTTAGTGCTGAAGGGATCAACTTTGGAGACCTTTGAGATGAATGACTTGTATAAATTGAAAGAATATTGAACTTCCTAGACTTTGTCGCGCATAGCCCCTACCAGTTTCTTTATTACCCCCAATGCGAGGTCAAGTCTCGAGTGCTGGCTCTGGACAAAGTCAAAAGACTTCTCTCCTAAAATTCTAGCCTTGAAGACAATTTCTCCCCTAATGTCGATGAGCTCTTCCATCTCGGCCTTCCATGCCTCATAATTTTAAATATCTCCCTCCCACATGGAGATAGTAGTTTTGGCCTGATGTAGAGTATTGCTGGCCACGTACAAGTCTGGGAGTGTGGATGCCAAGAAATGCCAGACATTTCCCACCTGTTCTGTAACCCACTCATCAACTGCCTAGGCTTTCCTTTTCATTGCCCTCAGTGCATCTACGTCACTCTAAGGGAGCGGTATATTAGATGCGGAGGCGCCCAGGGGAATAATAGTGAGAGGTTATGCGAGCTTCATCAACAACCCCATGAGATTGGCATTCTTTTCCTTTTCTGCCTTGAATTTTTGGGCTTCCTTTTCATAGCGGGCCTCCACTGCCTTGGTCACTTCTTTCAACAGGTCAAGTTCACCTTGTTTCCCTCTCTTCCCTAGTGATATTTTAGTGATGGAATAATCGTCGGCCTTAGCCATTGCTTCATCTACACCTGGGGAAGGTGTCGCAATTACCGCGACTGTATCTCCGCCTGACTCAGTCTGAAGAGTATGGACTGTTTGGGCTTTCTTGGTCTTGGGAGGGTCCTGCATTTGTGCCATCATCTCTGCCAAGGAGAGATAGGCCTTGGGTGTCATTAGGGCCTTCCTCTTGTGAGACTCCACCAACCATTGTGGTGGTAGGGGTGGCTTTGCAACCAGAATCTATTCCTATAATTTCTCCCCGAGATCTTGTTGTGCCCCTTCGACACTTGAGCCATTTATGACTCCTCTTTATCCTTAAGTTCATCGAAAATACTTACTCTGGTGGTTATTATATCTTTTGCCCCAGAGTCTGCATCCTTAACAATGTTAGGACCATCATTTGTCTCCCCGGGGTTCCTCTCATCCTGTTGCTGTTCATCAGCCTCTGTTGCTGGGATGTTCTCTTCAACTGATGTATTCTTTGGAGGTGGGGGAGGCATCGAGCCAAGATTCAACATTTGGGCCATTGTGATCACCTCCCCAAATGTTACCTTTGGGAGTGGCGTTTGGAGCACGACAGTTGGGGTCACGGTTGTTCTTGTGGGTCCAGTTTCCCCAACCGATGCCATTTTCTCATCCTGTGTCTATCTTCCCTTAGTCCCTTTAACTTGTATCTATAGGACTTCAGAGGTATCCACTTGTTCCTATCCCTTTTCTTCTTCTACCCAGGCTTCCTACTCTTGTGCAAGCTCTTGTTCTGGGAGTTCATCCTGTGCGGCAATTTCTTCCGCTAACTTTATGATATCCCCCTGCAAGTTCCCAAATTCGTCAGTTCCAAATAAATCATCAAATTCATCATGGGGAGGGGGATTCTCTGAGATATCCTTAGGATCTTTTTCGAACTCCAGGGAGTTAGAAGAAACAATTTGTACCTCTGGGATGCTTGGCATCCCAACTTCCGGTTCTGCCCTTGGTTGAGAGTTAGTTTTATTTTTCTTTCTCCTGGTTACCAAAGGGGGCCCTATATCCATTAGAGATTCCTTCTCCTCTTCCACTCTAGCTCCTATTGCTCAGACCATCAATGCTGCCAGCGAAGGGGAAGAGGGACGACAAACGGGCCCAGTCATGAGTACCGGGGTGGCCAACCACGTGATTAGTTTATCTTTCATCTATTGGGAGACCGCTAGCATTTGTTGCATTTGCTCTTTTATGGGGTCCTTAGATGGGGTTCGCAACAGGGTCCCAATTATTATTTTTCCTCTATCTTCCCCCAGTGAGGAGGTTCCAGCCTCGGATGTCAATCTCTGCACTGTCGGGCCAACTTTGCGTGTACTTCCTAGGCACGCCATTTTGAAATAAGTGTGGCTATGCTTGACTACATCGTGAGTGATATCTTCAATAGTTGAACCCTCCTAGGTGTTTCATTCCACTGGAGGGAGAGCCATCTTATCTATTCCATTTTATTTGTACTGAGGGTCTACTGTGGACCCAGTGTCCGAAAAGTCGCCCAGGAATTTCCAAAGATTCAGCCTCTCCATCATCCCCATTGTCATCTGGACGAAGTGCCATCTCTGGACTTCAAAATCATCTAGGAAATCTTCCTAGAAGTCCTCCATGTGGAATATATGGGTCTTTGATGCTTGGGGAAGTGCCATTGCTATTTTACCTAGCGAATCAATGTACTTCCGCTCCATATAGAATTCTGTTAAGCCCAAGCTTTTAAGCTCGTTGTCTGCCTCTTTGGCTACGACTAGACTACATGAGTAATTCCCACAGGTGAATAGGAATGGAACATTGACCACCTTCTTCATATTTTAGAGGGCGTGCATTTCCAGGATCTGTCGACAGTATTCTAAAAGAATTATTTTGTTCCCATAGTGCTTGGGCAACAAATAGGGTTTCCCAGAGAAGCTGGTTACTCGAATGTAAGTATGCTGCTACAAATGGATATAGTAGTGGCCATAACTTCTAAAAAAATCCATTGCCTCCTTAGAGAGGTGGTACCCGACATCCTGAGTAGGTGTGAGAAGGTTGTAGTAAACGAAGGCATCGTTCACTCGACAGAAGCTGAGGAAACTAGCCTCCCATTGGATTTACGGGAAATAATCCCAGGGAGCCATTTGGCCCTGGCCAACCCCAAGTACACCCAATGTGAGCAACCCATTTGTGATGGGAGGTTGTTGTGCTAGGGCCTAGAGGACATAGGACATCATATAAAATTTAGAGGTCTGGGCCACCTGAAGGAACTGTGAGTCCACATGGTTCAAAATAATGGTGGCCCAATCAAAATATTGTTCACCGGTGGAGATGTCGAGTAGGAAGTAATACATCTATCCCAAGAATTCTCAAGCATGGGGTTTCCCAAAGATCTTGCATAATGCTATGATCCCCATCTAGATACTTTCCTTAAATTCAGATCTGGGGATATCCAGCTTCATTCTTTTGGAATCTTTCTTTGGGGTCTTCAGCCATTTGTTGTTTAGATACTGTCGGGCCATAACCTCTAGCTACTGAAATTGTATCAACACATTAGATTGGGTGACGATGGTTGCTTCATCAAACTGAGGGATCCTTAAACCTACCCAAAAAGTTATAGCATCCAGGGAGACCATGGGTGTAGGATATCCAGTTGGGACCGAGGCAGCGAGCATGATGGCCTGGATGGAGAAGTTGTAGTGCGCGGCCAGAGTGAGAATAAGTTCCTGGGCTTGCAATGAACATGGGAAGAAAGCGGCCTTTAGAATCTTAGATTCTCCAACATTGATGGCCAATTGGTCCCCGGCCGTTCATTCGATGAAAATCATTTTGACCAGGGCCTGCATTTCTGCCCACATTCCGATGCTGGTGTCGGTAATCAAATGGACCTTGGATTTGATCTTTGATCATGTAATACTATTGTCCTTCAAATATTTCATGTTGAGGGGAAGCTTTTCTAGGGCCCTTTCAATCTTAGACCTGACAGCTGCCCTGGTGACTACTGTGGTGGGGAGATCTGGACTCCTGAGTGGTGAGGATGAAGAAGCTTCTGACATAGTGAAAGTGTGATGTTTGAAGACTTTCAAGGTAAGGCGACCGTAAAAATTCTCATAAGATTAAAAAAGCTACTCCAAATTCCAGAGAACTTACCACTGCATTGCGCCATTCACCTGAAAAGTTAGTTTACGTCAAAAATCTGGAAAGATATGCATATGATGTCGACTTGGGAATTCAACCACTATCCAGCCGGGGGATGCATCATACTTGACGGAAGTAAGATATAGGTTGGGCGAGGATGTAGGACCCAGAGTCCAAAAAACTAACCATTGGGAGACGTGACCTGAAGGTGAGTTATCAGGCTTACGTGGGTGTCGCATGGCCATGCAATAAATGGGAGTAATGGTGATGGTGGCGCCACTTGTCTGAACGCGTGCGAGATGAAATACACTTGGCGGATCTTAAATGCATGCATGGGAAATATATGTGCCATAAAGACTTACTCGACGATGAAGAGAGAAACTGCCATGGTCAAAACCAACAAAGAGTCGAGTTCCAACCATGTGGTATTCCGCCATGTGGGTGAGCTCACAAAATTTGGAAAACCAGACAAGAGCACGGTGAACTCGACCCCAAACTGAAAGGATATACACTAGATATACAGTAGAGCTGAGGCATATATACATAACTTACAGAGTTTACATAATGTACAAATAACCAACACCATGTGGAACGCACGGAAACCACCTATGCTATAACTGCGCATAGGGAGGATAACCCTCTGCCAGTGGAAACCCACCAACAAGAGGCGATGGAAGACCAGTGCCACAAGATGCGGCCAAGGCAACGGGCAAAAACCAGACAAAAAACAAAAACATAGAGAAAAATGAGAACAAAACTAGAAAACCCTAAAAAAATGACAAGACCAAGGCCGAGAGCCTACCTAAAAACCAAATCACAATGAAGAAGGTAGGCATGGGGGGCACCTTGCAACGAGCTAATTCCAGGGCTTACCGTGAATGATCATTAGTAAATAGCCACTAAACATGGGAGCAAAAGCAGTTTAAAATCACCCTAATTCACTTTGATTCGCTCCAAATGCACAAGTGTTTTAATCACAGTAACTGTAAAAGTAATGTGTAATTTCTATTTATACCCAAGGTAAAAACACGTTACCCTCTCCTTTGTGAACTCTAGAATATGCAAACCTTTGGACTTCGGGCCTGGGGATTCCATGTGACTATACCTTCTTGCGAGAAGAAGACATCGTGGTAGAGAATCCTAGAGTCTGAAATCCGGCTTTGGAAAGAAAAACAAACTCTAAGACTAGGTGCTGGAGGCATGAAAGGCAAAAGTAAAAAGAAAACAAACCTCATGGGAGGGAAAGCCCACAGAAGGAAACAAAGAAAACAAAAGATAAGGCAAGAGCCAAAGTGAAAAGAGGGGACCCAACATTTTGCACACAAAATGTAGGGATGGGTATGCAGGGCATAACAAATGGCAACTATCTGGGATGAATGCCTTAGTGCATTTGAGAACCGCAGAATCTCTGGTTAGCAAAACTGGAATCAATCGTTACTTGGAGCATCCCGCTTGCAAGCCGCGAAGCATCTTAGAAAATTTGACCCATACATGATTCAATCCATGGTCTTTTGTCAGTTGTGAAGTGTGTGATTTTCAAGAAAATCAAGCCGATGACCTCAGGGAGAAGCAGAGAAGAGGCACTAGATATATCAATCCAAAGTCCTCAAATTTTCTCACTTCCCCTGGATACCAGAGTTTCTCCACTCTATTATTTTCTTATCATTTTATTCTTTTCTAGATGGGAGGGCGGTACTTCTTTCACCATTAAGCTTAAGCTTAGCTAATTTTAATGGTGGTACTTCTTTCACCCTTCCATCCACTCCAATTTTCTAAATAGGGAAGAAAAACTTCACACCCGGGAAGAATTTGAATGTTTTTCAAACTTGGGCCAACAAACTAGTGCATCCGATCTACTCTTGGTGTGTCCGGTTACTTGTTCTTTTAGATTTTGATTTAACTAATTTCTAGACTTCTAGGGATGAACCTAATGAAGATTACTCATAGCCTATTACCCAACTTCAAAATAACTCTGGAGACCGGACCAATTCCACCATGCTAACAATAGATTTTGAGTTCATCATAATGCAAAAGGTACCATCCTAGAGACTAAGTGTTATGGGAAGCATACCTGTCTACAAAAGAGAGAACAAAATGCTGGGGACCCAAAAAAGAAAGAATGAAGCTGAAAAAAAAACAAAAAGAAAAGGGGCAGTCCTGGAGGACAGCCAACAAAGCTATTTACAAGGCACCCCAAACAGGGCATCGAGAAAGATATTTACAAGTGAGCAAAAAAAAAAAATAGTACAATTCTAGACAAACTCACTTCATTCAAAATAATGCTTGAGAAACTATCCATTGATGGGCAATAGGATGGCTTCTCTAGTCATGGTACTAAGGCAATAAGTGTTTGTCCCACAGATCTCTGAGATCAAATATGGTCTGAGCCAGAGCCGTTGGAATTTGGTGTGTTTTGCTTTCTTTTCCCGAGCTTTATCCCACAAGAGGACCAAGTCCAAAATTTGAAAGGCCTTATACTGGGCTCTCCGATCAAACCATCATTTCACTACTGCTTGGTGACGTGCAAAATTTTCAAGGGTCGCGTCTCTTTGTTCTTCCATTCGCGCCAGATTTAGGAGCCGAACCTCCATGATATTGTCCCGGTTGCTGAATTCTTGCATGAACTATAAAACCAGGATTCGTAAGTTAATAGGGAAGACTAGGTTCTGGCTGTAAACCAGATGGAATGGGGTGTCCCTAGGGAAACCTTAATTTGAATACAATCTTCCCAAAGGGTGAATCTCAAATTTTGGTGCCAGTCCCTGGGATTCTGTTCTAACAGGTGTTTGATCACTTCAAGCAAATTTTTATTGGTCGACTCAGCAACACCGTTACCCTGGGGGTAATAGTTGCTGGAAAAATTCAGAGTGAACTTCTGGTCATAGGTCCATTCAAGTAATTGTGCCAAAGAAAATGCTGGACCATTTTCACATACTATAGCAAAGGGCATTCCGAATCTCATGACGATGTTTTCTTCCAGGAATTTTATAACTACGTCTGCCGTATTGTTTTTACAAGGTATTGCTTCAGACCACCAGGTGCAGTAATCGGTAGCAGTGAGAATGTATTGGTGGTTGGCAGATGAGTTGGAGTTGATTTCCCTGATAAAGTCAAATTCCCATTGGGAAAAAGGTCTAGCTTCGAAGACTGGCTGCAAAGCCATAGCCAGATTCCACTCATGATGTACCGCAGTTTGACAAGTATGGCACTTTCTGACGTGAGTGTAGACATCTTTAAAGATACAGGGCCAATAATATCTGACCCAGAGAATCTGATGGCCATGGCGTCAGCTATGCCATGCCTGGTCTCAAACTGCCTATGAAATTCTTTGATTATCTTTGCAGCTTGAACCCTATCAATGCACCGGAGGTACACTCCCTCATAGTTCTTACAAAAAAGCGTGGCATTTTTATCATGAAGTGTGCGCTTTTCAATCATAGGGCACGACATTTATTTGGAGGCAATCCCTCTGGGCACCTGTTATTCAATAATAAGTACACTAGGTCTATGTACCATTGATCCTGAGTGATGGACTCCATTGTGTATGTCTAACATTCAATGTGGGGAGTCTCTTCCGCCATCACTCTACATAGTCCCTGGCCTTGGACTATCTTCATGGGTTGCATTTCCAAATCATATTCCTAGAGGATGGCCATCCATTTCCCTCATCTTTCACCCAATTCACTTTGCTTCAGCAGAGATTTTACTGCCTAGTTCAGGATGATAGCATGTACCTTGCTCCGAAGGATATAATGCCAGAATTTATTGATGGTGCAAACGAGAGCAAAGGCCTGCTTTTGCAAGGATGAATACCAAACTTTGACGTTCTTAAAGGGGGAGCTCATGAAAGCTATTGGTATTTCTTCCCCTTTGACCTTTTGGGTCAATAATACCATGGCAGAATGCGGTGAAGCAAAGGAATAAATGTAAAAAGGGAGGGAATAGTCTGGACTAGCCAGAACTGGGGCCTCCGTTATTGTTTGTTTAATCTAGGCGAATGCTCGCTTTGCTTCAGGGCTCCAGTCAATTTTGGTATCCTTTTTCATCATCTCGTTGAGTAGCTTTATGATCTCAGTGAATCCAGTGATGAACCGCCAAACAAAGTTGATCTTTCTGAAGAAAGACCTCATTTCCTTCTTATTGCCGGGCATTTGTAGGTTTAGAAACACTTCAACTCTCTCGAGGTCGATGGATATACCCTTCTCGGAGACAATATGCATGAGCAACTTCCCTTCAGTGACCCCAAATATGCATTTCTTAGGGTTGAGGGATATTCCATATAGGAGACATCTCTCACAAATCTGGGCGAGGTGGGTGGAATGATGATGCATGTCCCGAAAAAAGATAGTCAAATCATCCATGTAGATGATTATACACCGGTTCACAAGGCCCTCAAATATAATGTCCGCAGCCTTTTGAAATGTGGCCCCTACGTTAATCAAGCCAAAGGGCATTCTCTGGTAGGAAAACGTTCCCCACTTGGTGGTAAACGCCATTTTGTCTCTATCTTCAAATTTAACCATGACCTGGTTATACTCAGAGTACCCGTCCAAGAAGGACATCATTTCTGATCCATTCACAATTTGTAATACCTCATCCAACGAAGGGAGAGGATGATTTTCTTTCTTGGAGGCTTTGTTCAAATTTCAAAAATCCACGCAAAGGTGGATCTCACCACTTTTCTTGCTTACAGGGACTAGGTTGGAAACCCACATAGTATGCCAGATTGGAAAGATTATCTAGGTTGACAGTAGTTTTTGAACCTCCTAATAATTTAGAGGCTCGATCAGTGGGTTGACCGGTCATTTATTTTGTAGGAAGGGCTTAGCGTCAGGTTTGAGTGGGATAGTATGGGTCATGATGGATGTATCGTATGTCTTCAGATCCTCATACCCCCATGCGATCACATCAATGTATTCTCGGAGAACTGTGAGAATCTTCTCCTTTTCCTCAGGGGAGAAGGGGGTGCCAATGTGTATCATTTTCTCTTCACTGGGTTGGCCGATGTTTACTTTCTCAAATTTTCCTCCCTCAGAAGAGGATGATATCTTTTCCCAGCCCCGAGAGTCTGAGTCAAAGATTTGTTCAAGTGCGACCATCCCCTTTGGGATGGTGTTTGTTGGTAAGTCCATGATCCCATCATCTTCATTACCTTGTCCGGTATCATCGTGATCTCTCTCTTCCACTATCTAGTCCTCAAAGACACCAAAATTGGCCATGAAGGCCAGGATATGCTGATCATCCTCAAAGACCTAAAAATAGGTGACATTGTCTAGAATGAATGGGGTGGGGATCATCTCAACAGAGAATCTCTGAAGTCGCGAGCTAGCCATGGGCTCAAGTGTGCTGCCAGAACTGGCAAGGGTATCTAGGACATAGTTTCATCCCTAGGGAATAAGATCAATGCCAAAGGCATCAAAATCCTCAATAAGGCTCCATGCCTGGTTGTAGTACATAGCCATCCTTTTATCGTGACGGGTATATTGACTCCGGACCTGCTTAACAATCAACTCTGAATCACCCATGGCTCGGAGGTGAGTGATTCCTTTCCTTAGTGAAAATAGGAGTCCGAGGACCAAAGTCATACTCCATAATGTTATTTGTGCAGTTGAACTGTAGCCTATAGGATGTAAGGAAGGATTTCCCTCGTTGGTTGATCAATTCCACTCCGGCCCCACAGCCTTGTTTGGATCGGGACCCGTCGAACTTAAGGGTCCACAAGTCATCGTTTGTTATCTGGTGCTGGGAAGGTGAAGTGGTCCTCAAATTATTTTTGGGAGGATTGGGAGGAGTTTCCCCCAGTTCTAATGGTACGTGGGTGAGGTTCATATTCGGTGGAATCTTTGATTAGGATTCCTTGAAAAATGACACCGAAAAGGTGTTGCCAGTAGAGGCACTAGGTTCCAAGGAATCAGCTGTGTGTTCTTTCTTCTAGAGAGAATTGATGTGCCAGGTGGCAGTGGCAAGGCATGGCTCACACTCTAGTTTTGAATGTTTCTAGTAGTGCACTTGGCACCAAGTGCCGGACAAGAGTGTGGCGGGGGTCATTGCGACACCCTGAGAGTTAACCTCAACCTTCAATTTTTCTCCCAGGTCCTGGGTCCCCTACAAAACTATGGGGTCTTCCCCTGGGGTGAAATTGAATGTTAATATTTCAAGGGGTTGGTACACCCCTGGGGAAATCTTAGAGAAGAGGACCTCATTCACCCTCCCAACTTTGGTGAGGGCCTGTCTCATTCGGGGCTCACTTTCAACCCGGATCTGGTTAGATTATCCTTCCCAGGGGAGCCACAAGTGAGAAAAGTTGGTCAAGAAGTATCTGTTCAGGGACTTGGACCAATTTTGACTTAGTAACATCCCATAAGTCTATGGGATATCCACCACTTGGATGTCAATTGTGCTGTCTATCTCGGGGTTCTAGATGAGTTGAATCCAGACGTTCTTTAGTTCACCCACCATTTTTACAACAGTTTTGTCCAATTGGATTACTGCACCATTAGACGGGGTGGGTCAGAATCCAAGCTTCTGGCATATGGATCAAGGCATGATGTTTCCTGAAGCCCTAAAATCTACTAGGCAGTTGTGTATGTTTTTCCCTTGTATGTTCAAGCCTAGCTAGAAGGGAGGATCTTCAGTGTTTCTCCGGAAGACAGCCGCGTTGGCGTCCTCAAAAGAGACAGTCTTGGGTGGGCGACTGATGGCTTCCAGGTTTCCCAAGAGCTTCAGAAGGGACTTCTTCTGCTCAAGACAGTTAAGTAAAACATCCATCAAGGTCATGGAGGTGGTGGTTTGTTCTAACACCTTCGTAATGTCAAATAGTCCTCCTGGGAATTAGTGGCTTTCCTTGGTCGGGTCCTTAGCTTGGTTAGAGCCAAAGCCTTTTGGAGGGATGGACCGATTAGTCATGTTGTCCTAGGGAGGAATGTCCTTGGGAGGCATGGGCATGTAAACTAGTCCTTTACCAGCTTGACTCTGAGTGTTCTAGGGAGTTTGTGGGTTGGTGAAGGCATTAGCCTCAAAGGCCGGAATAGATTCATCAAAGAACCCCTTTAATTTGGGTTCCTTTTCATCTTCTCTGGTTATCCCAAAGAAGATGGTCTCATAGGAGAATGCGCTGTGAGTGGGCTCTTGTATAAGAGGCTCTAGGGGAGTAGGATCAGAAGCTTATTGTCTGTCCAGCTAGGAAATCATGATGAATTTCTTGAGTGTGGCATAGTTTACCTCATTGTGGGAGCCTATGTCGTGCAATCTACACCAGTTGGTCATGGGCTAGAAGTCTGCGACTGGCGTGAAATGGGATGCTCTAGTGCCACCCTGATTGGTACTTTGGTTCAGAGGCAGACCTCCGGTACTAGCATTGTTATTCCATTGCTGTTGGTTGGGCCAAGGCCCACTATTGTAGTTTCTTCCTTCGACATTGTTGTTTTGTTGGTCAAAGAAAATATTCCCTCTCTGGGAATTGGTGTTGTGGGGTGCAAAGGACCCCGCCTTCAGCTGAGCCATGTCCACAGTCAGTGTAGACAACATTCGTTGGGGGGATTCAACCTCGGTGGTCAACTGGGTATTCATGTCACAATGTGACAGTTGTTGTTGGTTTCCTGGGAAAGCGGCAACATTTTCCAGAGTTGAGGGCAGCAATCCTCCAGCTACAGATGACTGAAAGAAAGGCACTTCAGGCAGTTGTGTCTGCAGTTGTTGCATTTTCTACGGTTAGTTCCAGGGAAGTAATTCCAGGCCCAGTGTAGTCTGGGTTTGAGATGGATACACGTACCAGGCCTACTGGGTGATCGGCGATGGTGGGGGATTCATGGCCATCACGGGGGCACCCATTGCCTGATTGGGGTTATATCATTCAGTGTAAGAAGTTCCATCAGGTACCATGTTGAATGGCATGCTCTACCCAATCTCGCCCGGGGATTTGTTAAGACCACAAAATAATTCCAAGGCTAGGTTATAAACCTTCGCCAAAGTATCTCGATCGTCGGGGGTAGTAGTTCTCTAGAGGAGAGTGGCAACAAAAGGGTCCATCGTGTTGAGATAGGTCTGGATAGTTACATCCACAGATGGGATGAAAGGACCCATGCACCGCTTCAAGGCACGCTGGAACCGGTGGTTAAATGTTGCAAGGGGCTCCTTTGGTTCCTTCCTGATAGAAATGAACTTGCTATGGGGCCACACTGGGTCCATGTGCACGCGAAAGGCAGCCAAGAAGGCATCCTCCATGCCCTGCCAGCTGTTGATGGAATTAGCAGGCAGGTTAAGGTACTAGTTCAGTTCATTCTGTCCCAAGGACAGAGGAAACATCTGGGTCACAACATCTTGATGTTGGATCCGGTGTCAATTCATGGCATCTTTATATGCTTGTAGATGCTCTTTTGCGGTTCGCGAGCCTAAGTGCTTATATCGGGGACAAATATTTTCTGGGTGCGAAGGCAAATCGTTGGCTGCACCCAAAAAATTTCCCATTAGGGACCCGATATTTCCAAAATATGCAGCCATTGGGGGTGTTGGATTTGGACTAGGTTGAGTTCTAGTTCCCAGGGTCATCTAGGGGACTTGGGTATTCTGTGGTATGCTAGATCTCCAGATGATGGTGGCTGACTTCGCTTTTGGGGCCCATTTCTTTCAACCGGGAGGCTTGAGTTCGACAAACCATCTGGGATTGGGAGTTGATATAAGGACTCTTTCGAATCTTGCTCGTAAAAATGATCCAATCCCACTAAAGGCTTGACTCCTAAAACTATGGCTTGGGGAACCCTCAGGCAGTGTAAAATCTGAATCCTCAGATGAGAACAAGTTCATGCCCTCCTTCTAGCGCCAGTTTCTGTTGACGGGTCTTTGTGACTGGGTCCGCCAACATATGTAAGTTTTCACCAGGTATCGGGGTACCGGCCATCTTTGCCTATAAAGGTAGTCCGGGGAAAATGGATTCCCCAGACCTTCAAGCATGTGAGAGTTGGGTCTTGACAGTGCGGGGGCTCAATTGGGAAATGTGACAGTTTTGTTTGAGGGGGATAGTTGGTTATCTTAACTCGTCTTATCCAAGGATTCAGTTAAGTGGGGTTTCCTGCAAGCACACATTCATTTAACAAATAAACTTCAAAAGATACTGTAGATTTAGAAATATCTCATCTACCTATAGTTATAATAAACATTCAAAACATTGACAATGCTCTAACACGCTACGCTAAATACCGAAGAAATGCAAAACCATCAGTTCATATTTAATCAATAGCGAAGGGAAAGGAGACCATTAATCTACTTGAAGTATCAGAGAAAAGGACATAAAGAACACAAAGCATAAAATACCATTAACCCAAAGATTAGAATGCTAACAATGTCATTGATAGAACCCTTCCTTCTTCATTAACATATCTCCAGCAAGCACTGGTGCATATTACAATGGTGGCTCCAAGGGAGCATCTATCTACTAAAAGCTTATAACAACTAAGGAGAATTGAGCTCTGCAACTAAGAACTGAGAGAAACCAAATTGCTATTATCTATAGACTGCAAAATCATCAATTTTGTCAACACTTGGAATGAGGCCGGACTTATTATTTATACACATGATTTGACCTAAAACTTAACCTAATTTATTTTGCACCTTACAATATAATACTATTTTTTGGTGGTTGGTACTACCTACACCACACTACAAAAGACCTTGAGACGGAAAAGGTCTGACATGTCAGAAGAATAAGACAAGAAGAGAGGAGTGGAAGAATTGGCCTCGAGGGGAGAGCCGGTAGGAGAAGAGAAGAAATCTAATCCCCCAAGGATCGAGGCTACATGCCTCATAAATGGGAAAGCAGTGCCCTGTCTCCGATGTGCCAAGTGTATGTTGAAGTGGCACCTTTGGAAGACCATCTGTTAGAACCCTCTTGTTGAGTAGACGTGCCTTGTTGCGGTTAAATGTTTTCTGACACCTTTTACTGACTATACCAGTCGGCCTTGGGAACCAGGACATGGGTCACTTTAAAGAATTCCAAAAATAATATTAGATCCAGGACTCCAGGATCCAGGAGCTCGTGCCCCAAAGAATGAATGAGTACAGAAATAAGATCTCCTGATTGATCATCTCCAGAGTCTGGAGGACCTCATTTTTCTTTAGTATCATTGAATGTCTGCAAGAGCTAGGTAATACCATCTTCGTCTATGTCCTTAAGGCCAGCTCAGTGGTATTTGGCCACCTCCAATTGCTCATCCAAATCTGGAACATTTTCCTTGAATTCTAAAGCCATCTTGGTCGCATCATGACTCTGGAGCACCATGCGAGTGAGCCTTGCCATTTTTGCTCCATCCATTCCCTCCATGGATCCATAGCGAGACTCCATCAGCTCGTCGAACTTTCCCAAGACATATTCCTCCAGAGTGCATGGTTCAGTGCTGAAGGGATCAGCTCCAGAGACCTTGAGATGAATGACTTGTATAAATTGAAAGAATATTGAACTTCCTGGACTTTGTCGCGCATAGCCCCTACTAGTTGCTTGATTACCCCCAATGTGAGGTCAAGTCTAGAGTGCTGGGTCTGGACAAAGTCAAAAGACTCCTCTCCTAAAATTTTGGCTTCGAAGACAATTTCTTCCCTGATGTCAATGAGCTCTTCCACCTCGGCCTTCCATGCCTCATAATTTTTGATATCTACCTCCCAGATGGAGATAGTAGTTTTGGCCCAATATAGAGTATTGTTGGCCACGTACAAGTATGGGAGTGTGGATGCCAAGAAACGCCGAACCTTTCCCACCTATTTTTTAACCCACTCATCAACTGCTTGGGCTTTCCTTTTCATTTCCCTCAGTGCATCTACATCACTCTAAAGGAGCGGTATGTCAGACGCAGAGGCACCCGGGGGAATAGCAGTGAGAGGCTGCGCGAGCTCCGTCAGCAACCCCATGAGATTGGTATTCTTTTCCTTTTCTTCCCTAAATTTTGGGCCTCCTTTTCATAGTGGGCCTCCACCACCTTGGTTTCTTCTTTAAACAAGTCAAGTTCACCCTGTTTCCCTCTCTTCCCCAGTGATATTTTAGTGATTGAATACTCATCGACCTTAGCCATTGCTTCATCCACACCTGGGGCAGGTGTCGCAATTACCGTGACTATATCTCCGCCCAGCCCAGTACGAAGAGTACAGATTGTCCAAGCTTTCTTAGTCTTGGTAGGGTCCTACATTTGCGCCATCATCTCCACCAAGGAGAGATGGGCCTTGGGCGTTGCTGGGGCCTTCCTCTTGCGAGACTCCACCAACCATTGTCGTGGTAGGGGTGGCTTTGCAGCTAGAATTTGTTCTTGTGATTTCTCCCTGGGATCTTGTTGTGCCCCTTCGACAGTATGAGTCATTTTTGGCTCCTTCCCTGTATCCTTAAGTTCACTGGCGATACTTACTCCGGTGGTGCTTGTATCTTTTTCCCTGGTGTCTATATCCTTGACAATGTTAGGACCATCATTTGTCTCCCCGAGGTTCCTCTCATCCTGTTGTTGTTCATCAACCTCTATTGCTGGGATTTTCTCTTCAATTGGTCTATTCTCTGGAGGTGGGGGAGGTGTCAGGCCAAGATTCAACATTTGGGCCGCTATGATCACCTCCCCAAATGTTACCTTTGGGAGTGGCGTTTGGAGCACGACAGTTGGGGTCACGGTTATTCCCGTGGGTCCAGTTTCCCCAAATGGTGTCATTTTCTCATCTTGTGTCTATCTGTCCTCAGTCCCTATAACCTGTATCTCTAGGACTTCAGAGGTATCCACCTGTTCCTGTCCCTTTTCTTCTTCTACCTGGGCTTCCTTCTCTTGTGCAGGCTCTTGTTCTGGGAGTTCGTCCTGTGCGGCGATTTCTTCCGCTAACTTTATGATATCCCCTTGCAAGTTCCCAAATTTGTTAGTTCCAAATAAATCACCAAATTCATCATGGGGAGGGGGATTGTTTGAGATATCCTTAGGCTCTTTGTCTGGCTTCGGGGAGTCGGAAGAAACAATTTGTACCTCTGGGATGCTTGGCATCCCAATTTCTAGCTCCACCCTTGGTTGAGAGTTAGTTTTCTTTTTCTTTCTCCTGGTTACCAAAAGGGGCCCTGCATCCATTAGAGCTACCTACTCCTCTTCCACTCTAGCTCCTATTTCTTAGACCATCAATGCTACCAGCGAAGGGGAAGAGGGAGGATGAACGGGCCTGGTCATGAGTACCGGGGTGGCCAACCGAGTGATTAGTTTATCTTTCATCTGTTGGGAGACCACCAACATCTGCTGCATTTTCTATTTTATGGGGGTCTCAGATGGGGTTCACAAAAGGGTCCCCATTATTCTTTTTCCTCCATCCTCCCCTTGTGAGGAAGTTCTGGCCCCAGAAGTCAATCTCTCCACTGTCGGGCCAACTTTGCGCGTACTTCCTGGGCACGCCCTTTTGAAATAAGCATGGCTATGCTCGACCATGTCATGAGTGATATCTTCAATAGTTTCCCCTCCTAGGCATTCAAATCCACTAGAGGGAGAGCCATCTTGTCTATTCCTTTTTCTTTGTACTGAGGGTCTACTGTGGACCCGGTGTCCAAAAAGTCACCAAGGAATTTCCGAAGATTCAACCTCTCCATCATCCCCATTGTCATCAAGACAAAGTGCCAGCTCTAGACTTCAAAATCATCTTGGAAATCTTCCTAGAAGTCCTCCATGTGGAATATATGGGGCTCTGATGCCTGGGGAAGTGTCATTTCTATTTTACCTAGCGGATCAAAGTTCTTCCGCTCCAGATAGAATTCTAATAAGCCCAAGCTTTTAAGCTCATTGTCTGCCTCTTTGGCTGCGGCCACACTACATGAGTAATTCTCACAGGTGATTGGGAATGGAAAATTGACCACCTTCTTCATAGTGTAGAGGATGTGTAGTTCCAGGATCTACTTGGAGTATTCTAAAATAATTATTTTGTTCCCACAGTGCTTGGGCAGAAAATATGGTTTCTCAGAGAAGCCGATTACCCGAATGTAAGTATGCTGCTGGAACTTGATATAGTAGTGGCCATAAATTCTAACCAAATTCATTGCCTCCTTAGATAGGTGGTACCTAACACCCCGGGTAGGTGTGAGAAGGTTGTAGTAAATGAAGACATCATTCACTCAGTAGAAGCTGAGGAAACTAGCCTCCCATTGGATTTGCGGGAAATAATCCTAGGGAGCCTTTTGGCCCGGGCCAACCCCAAGTACACCCGATGTTAGTAGCCATTTTGTGATGGGACATTGTTGTGCTAGGGCCTAGAGGACATAGGAGGTCATATAAAATTTAGAGGTCTGGGCCACCTGAAGGAACTGTGAGTCCACATGGTTCGAAATAATTGTATCCCAATAAAAATATTGTTCACCAGTGGAGATGCCAAGAAGGAAGTAATACATCCATCCCAATAATTCCTGGGCATGGGGTTGCCCAAAGATCCTGCATAATTCTATGATCCCCATCTAAATACTTTCCTTGAATTCAGATTTGGGGATTTCCAACTTCATTCTTTTGGAATCTTTCTTTGGGGTCTTCAGCCATTTGTTGTTCAGATACTATCGGGCCATAACCTCTAGCTGCTGAAATTGTGTCAACGCATCAGATCGGGTGACGATGGCTACTTCGTCAAACTGAGGGATCCCTAAACCTACCTAAAAAGTTGCAGCATCTAGGGAGACCATGGGTGTAGGATATCCAGTTGGGACCGGGGTGGTGAGCATGATGGCCCGGATGGAGGAGTTGTAGCCCGCGGCCAAAGTGAGAATAAGTTTTGGGGCTTGCACTAAACATGGGAAGAAAGCGGCCTTTAGAATCCTAGATTCTCCAACATTGATGGCCAATTGGTCCCCGACCATTCACTGGATGAACATCATTTTGACTAGGGCCTGCATTTCTACCCACATTTTGACACTGGTGTCGGTAATCAACTGGACCTTGGATTCAATCTTTGATCCTGTAATAGTATTGTCCTTCAAATATTTCATGCTGAGGGGAAGCTTTTCTAGGGCCCTTTCAATCTTAGACCTAACAGCTGCCCTGGTGACTGTGGTGGTGGGGAGATCTAGACTCCCAAGTGGTGAGGATGTAGAAGCTTCCAACATAGTGAAAGTGTGATGTTTGAAGACCTACAAGGTAAGGCAACCGTCAAAATTCTCATAAGATAAAAAAAGCTACTCCAGATTTCAGAGAACTTACCACCACATTGCGTACTTCACCTGAAAAGTTAGTTTACATCAAAAATATGGAAAGATATGCATATGATTTCAACTTAGAAATTCAACCACTATCTAGGCCCAGGGGATGCAGCATACTTGATGAAAGTAAGATATAGGCTGGGCGAGGACGTAGGACCCGAAGTCTGGAAAACTAACCATTGGGAGACATGACTGGAAGGTGAGTTGTCAGGTTTACGTGGGTGTCACATGACCATGCAATAAATGGGAGTTATGGTGATAATGACACCAACAGTCTGAATGCGTGCGAGATGAAAGCCACTTGGCAGATCTTAAATGCGTGCATGGGAAATAAATGCGCCATAAAGACTGACTCGACGACGGAGAGAGAAACTGCCATGGTTGAAACCAGCCAAGAGCCGAGTTCCAACCAGGTGGTATTCCACCGTGTGAGTGAGCTCACAAAATTTAGAAAACCAGACAAGAGCATGGTGAACTCGAACCCAAATTGGAAGGATATACACTAGATATATAGCAGAGCTGAGGCATATATACATAACTTACTAAGTTACATAATGTACAAACAACCAACACCATGTGGAACGCACGGAAACCACCTATGCTACAACTACATAGAGGGAGGACAACCCTCTGCCAGTGCCAACCAACCAACAGGAGGTGATGGAAGACCAGCGCCACAAGACGTGGCCAAGAAAATAGGAAAAAACCAAACAAAAAACAAAAACAAAGAGCAAAATGAGAACAAAACCAGAAAACCCAAAAGAAATGACAAGACCAGGGCTGAGAGCCTACCTAAAAAATGAATCACAACGGAGAAGGTAGGCACGGGGGGCACCTTGCAATGAGCTAACCCCAGGGATTACCGTGAACAATCACTGCAAAATCACTGGTAAACAACCACTAAACATGGGAGCAAAAGCAGTTTAAAATCGCCCTAATTCACTTTGATTGGCTCTGAATGCACAAGTGTTGTAATCGCAGTAACTGTAAAAGTGATGTGTAATTTCTATTTATACCTAAGGTAAAAACAAGTTACCCTCTCCTTCGCCAACTCTGGAATAGGCAAACCTCTGGACTCCAGGCTTGGGGATTCCATGTGACCATACCTTCTTGCAAGAAGAAGACATCATGGCGGAGAATCCTGGAGTCCAGAATCCGGCTCTGGAAAGAACAACAAACTCTAGGACCGGGTCCCGGAGGCACGAAAGACAAAAGTAGAAAGAAAACAAACCTCACGGGAGGGAAATATAGGAGAAGAAAACAAAGAAAATAAAAGACAAAGCAAGATCCAAAGAGAAAAGAGGGGACCCAATATTTTGCACAAAAAATGTAGGGATGGGTATGCAGGGCATAACACATATCTCACTATTGTTACTTGTTGTTTCCATTGTGTAAATCATTCTACAATAATTGGACAAGTGTATTTGAGTTCTCTCCTCTTTGAATACACCAAGTGGCATCAGAGCTTGTTTCTTATTATGTTGGTGGTTCATGAGCTCGTGAAGTCCTAGATTGATTTGTTGTGGGGTTGCAAAGAGAGTACCTAACCCGCAGTTACAGAGGATTCATATAAGATGGATCATAGAGGAAATTCTAGAGGTGGAAGGAGAGATGTATATCCAGTTGTGTTGGATATGTTGAGACAAATTGTAGCTAGGTTAGAAGTTGTGGAGATGGCATAGAGAATAGGTCAAAATATTGAGAATGTAAGTGATGAAGAATAAGAAAGAAATGAAGAAGTAGCTGAAGGAGGTGAAGAGAAACCTGAACCTGAACTTAAACAAGGAGATGATAGATTCATAAAATCCCTAACTAGAGTGAATGTAAGGCCACATTTCAATCTACCTAATTATGATGTAAAATTAGAATCAGACGAATTGCTAGATTGGATCACAGAGATGGAGAAATACTTTGATTATGAAGGTACAAATGAAGATAAGAAGGTGAAGTATGCTTGCACAAAGTTGAGAAGACATAAATATCTATGGTGGGAACATTTTTAGATTGAAAGACAAAGAAGAGGTAAGGATAAAATAAAATCATGGGCTAGGATGGTAAACAAATTGAAAGCTAAGCTTTTACCTATTGATTACCAAGTAAGTTTGTTTAGAAAGTTGCAGAATCTAAAGCAAAAGGATCTTAGTGTGAAGGAATATACTGAGGAATTTTATAGGTTGGATATCAGATATGGTAATTTTGATGATGGTGTTGAAATATTTTCAAGGTACTTGAATGGTTTGAAGACATCTATTCAAGATGAGATTAGTTTTGTGAAATTACAAAATATAGAGGAAGCTTACCAATATGCCCTAAGAGCTAAGGAGAAGTTGAACAAAAGGATTGAGAAAATAAAAAGATGAAGAGGTGGAATATTTTATAGAGGAATAAATTTTGATGGTGGATGCTCTTATTCATATTATAATAAAGGAAAGCCAAAGTTAAAAGAGGAGAATTCATACTGAAGAGATGATAGAAACTTTCAGAGAGGAAGTGGATCAGGTAACTATAGAAGGGATGATAGAAGAGTGTTTATAGGAACATGTTTCAAGTGTGTTGGAGATGGACACCTATCCTTTGAATGTAATCAAGGTAATTTTGAGAAAAGGAGATAGAATAAGGATAGATCTGCTTATGTAGAGAAGGAAACTTATATTGAATCTTCAAATCAACCAGAGGATAGTGAAGCCCTAATGGAAAGGAGAGTCTTATATCATGAAGAGACAGATCGAGATCTATTTTTGAGAGGAAGTTTGTTCAAGACAAGGTGTAAAGTTGAAAGAAAATGTTGCAAAGTGATCATTGACAGTGGTAGTTCAGATAATCTAGCTTCTGAAGAGTTGGTTGACAAGCTAAAGTTGAAGAGATTGAAGCATCTAAGGCCTTATTAGATGGGATGGATAAAGGATGATCATAAGGTATTGGTAAGTGAACAATGTTTGGTGAAATTGAAGATAGGATCTTATCATGATGAAATTCTTTGTGATATTATGCCTATAGATGTGTATCATATCATGTTGGGTAGACCATGGCAGTATGATAGATAATCTTTGCATGATAGAAGAAAGAATAAGTATACTATTGTTGTAAATGTGGTAAAACAAGTATTGTTGCCTTTGATTCAGACTCCTAAGGATCAAAATTGTACTAGTGTTAGAGTTTTTTTGGTTGAAGAAAGGAGATTCTTGGATGGCTTGAAGAGTGAAATATGTGTTACGCATTGATTCCTAAGAAGTCTAATTTGGGAACAGAGGAAGCACAACCTAAGGACATACATAATTTTTTGATTGAGTATGAGGCCATAATTTTAGATAATGTACATGATGGATTGTCACTTGTGAGAAGTATTAGTCATTGTATTGATCTAATTCCTGGAGAAAGTTTTCCTAATAAAGAAGCACACCCATAGAGAATGATGAGTTGAATAAACAAGTGCAAGAATTATTGAAGAAATGATTGATGAGAGAAATATGTTGTCCTTGTGCAATACCTGTAGTATTAGCACCTAAGAAGAATGGAGAATGTGTACTGGTTCTAGAGCTATTAATAGGATCATAGTGAAGTATAGGTTTCCATTGCCTAGGATGGATGACATAATGGATTTTTTGAGTGGAGCCATATATTTTACAAAGATAGATTTAAAGAGTGGATATCATCAGATCATAATCAAAAAAGGAGATGAGTGGAAGACCGCATTTAAGAAAAATGAAGGATTGTATGTGTAATATGTAAAAATGCAAATAAGAAACAAGCATAAGCAACTATACTCATTCCTACATTATCACATATACCTCAAATAATGTAGAGAAACAAGCATGCGAATATGATGAAATGAAATAAGAGATAACCTTAAACTACTTCAACATAAAACATGCAATGCAAACCTCCCAAAATGCTGAAGTGTTTGATAATGTTGTTGTAGAAGGTATGTGGTTGCTCATAATATATCAACATAACAATGTATGAGAGATGGTCCATTATTATCATATGAGGAGAAGGCTCCTATTTATAGATTTTTGAAAGAGTTAGGTAGGATTGGATGAAGGAGATTAAGAGGCAAAAATATGACTAAGATTAAGAGGTTAGGTAGGATTTTGGTGGGAATGAAGGAGATTAAGAGGCAAAAGAATGGATGGCCAAGATTAAGAGGCAAAAGATGCAAAAGTCAAATGCCAGTTTTAGAGGGAAAGAGGAATTTGAAATGATTGGAGGAGAAAAGAGATGGAGAGGTGGCTACCTTGGAAAAGGTGATTGTGCACATGATTAGAGATAATCCACCTTTAATAAAGATTAGAGGAATGTTTAGCAAAAAGAAAGATTAGGACAAAAATGAAAAGAGGATTAAATTAAAATAATTTTAATTTAATCCAAGGTTTAGAAGAAATTAAGACTAGTGGAGGAATAAAATAAATAAAATTTATTTTATATTAAGAAATGAGGGATAAAATGTTAAATTGAATTTAATATATTATAGTATTTAAATAAAATTTAAATACAAAGGGAAAATGAATTTATTAAATTAAATTAAATTAATAGAGGAATATAAAAATATAGTTAATTAATTAAAATCAACTGTAATGTTAAGGGAAAATATTAATAAGAATTAATATTAAAGTGTGAATGGACAATTTTAGGTGTCTACATTTTTCTCCTCTTTGATGTAGCATCATGAAATGATCTTCTATCAAAGAAGAATAAAACATAGTGGATAAAAGGGATAAGACTGGAAGCATGATGCCCTAGTCATGGAAGGATGAGGAAGGATGATGAGGAGGGAGTCGTATGCTCCCTGGAGAGGATATGCGGGTTCAGAGAACACAAGTGTGCTCTCAAAATGAAGATGATTATGGAAGGAAAAAAAAGGATAGGGATCATGTATGAAGAATAGAATAAATTCATGCTACAATGGCATGAGCAACCTATGTTTGATATTGTACTTGACATTATGCACCAAGGTATGAGGAACCAAGATGACAATGTGTCAAGTATGTGATAAAAAAGGTCAAATACATCCATATGTCATATGACACCATGATACCTTTTGACAATAGGATGAAAAGACCATGATAAATGCAAAAATGCTAACACATACAAGCAACAAGCAAGAATGCACAACAAACCAAAAATTTTCCCCTAGTCAAGCTAAAAACTGATTGATTGATTAATGATGATGATTGATTGAGGATGGAAAAGTTAATGATAAGAACAATGCACATTCAAGGATTGGGAAGGATAAATCCCATGGTGATGATTGGATTTTAAAATTTGATTAATGGATTATTAGCTGATTTGGGCCAAGATGAGGACTTGATTAAATATTGATGTGCTAGATTGCAAGATTGTATTACATGGGTTAGGATTGATCACACTTTATTTTGTTGCATTTGTTTATTAGATTTTATTGATTTTTAATTTTTTAGTTTTATTTATTTATTTTTTGGGCTGGATAGAAGGGAATTAGAAGATAAATAAATTGAATTGGATAAGATGAGATGAGATGAAATGGATTAGATGAGAAGGAATTGAATTGATAAGATAGATGAAGGATCAAAATGGTGAGGACCAATGACAAGAGAGAATCAAGGAATGATAGAGTTTGAAATAATGTAGAAGTGGCTTGGATAGGAGATAGATGGAGGGAATGGATGGGTAGGTAATATGGGATGGATGGATATGTAATATGGGATTAAAGGGTGGAGATACAAGAAATATGTGGAAAATGAGTGAAATACCCCACAGTAAAGGTAGGATAATGAAGGATGGGAAGGTAAGGATAAAGGATGTATGAAATGGAAGGATGGTATGTAAGGGATGTGAGTGGAAGACTAGAGGATGGGGAATAAGGGGAGTAGGATCCAAGGATAATGTTTCAAAGTATGCCCCCAATACTAGAGGTGGGAGGATGAGGGATGGAGAGATGGAGGCTAAAGGCTATATGAGATGGATGCATAGTGTATAAGGGATGTGCATGGAGGGGATAAAGGTGTGTTGTCCAAATCATGCATAGATATTTTAGTGCCTCTAGTTTGTATGAAGAGACAATGTAGGAAAGGTGGAAAGGGATATGAGATGGAGGGTATGAATAGGATAGGAGATAATGATATGGAGGATAATGGATAATATATGGAGGAAATGTATGGGATAACCAAGATCAAAGACATGGAAAGGAGGATTGACTTACATAGGATTATGAATCGTGGATGGAGGAACAAAATTGGATAAGGACTATAAGATAGAGTATATGGATAGGATGTTAAGATAAAATAAGGATAAAGTGTATGAACTGATGTAGGATAATGGATAGTGGATGGATAATGAATAAAAGATATGGTAGGTGCATATGGATGGATAGAATGAATATGATAGTCAAGATCAAAGATGGGAAATGGATGATGTACTTAGAGAGGATGATGGATGAATGATATGAAGTATGGAAGGTATATTTGGTAGGATAGTAAGGATGAATCTTTCCCCCAAGTGTAGAGTATAAGGGGATGAGGATAAGTGAATGGATATATGAGTGGATTTGGAAGACAATGGATATGTGAGAGGAAGGTGGTGGAAGGACTCAAGAATATAGTTCCATGGATGATATCCCTTGATTATTTTTATAAGAGCCCAAGGCATTTTAGAGATGTGCTCATAGATGTTGGTAGGATTATGGAAGGGAGATGAAATGGATGGGGAATATGAAGGGGGGATAAGGATTTATGTATAGGATTGGATTAATGAGATGGAAGGAGGGGGAAGGATTGGTGATTAGTGGATGGAAGGTTGGAAGACTTGTGAATAAATGGATAGGGGAGGTGCAAAGATAAACATTGGCACACACCTTGAAGGGTGGTGGAGTAGTGGAAGAGGAGATTGTGTAGGAGGTGGAACAGAAAATGGGGATTTTGGGATGTAAGGACCCAAAATGGATTTGGAAAATGGAGGATTTTTAAATGGAGGAATGGATGACTTATGAGTGAAGAAAGATTTTGGATTAGAAAGTTTGGATGCCAAGTTTGATTTTTCTTTGATATGCATTGCTTCACTAAGTAGATTTGGAACCCACATGACTTTTGAATTTTTCTTTTTGGGCCTTTGTGGCCTTGTGATTTTTTCTTTCTTTTGGATCATATTTTTCTTTTCTTGATCATGTCGTTTAGATGTGACATGTTGATCCTTTGATTTTTGTGGATTTTTGGCTTTATGCATTTTAGCTTTGGCATCCAATTTGCTTCCATTAGCTATGGTAAGGGTGCACAAGGATAGATGGTGTGGAGAGTGTATGGATGGAATAATGAAGGGTGAACATTGGAAGTAATTCAAGGATGTGTGCCTTTGTTGATCTTGCTTAGGTATTTGAGGTGATGGAAGTATGTAGGGATCCAAAATGGATGGAAGGGATGAAGGGTTTGATTTGGGATATAAGGACCCAAAATGGACGTGGATAAATAAGAGATGGTGTTTAGAACATAAGGACCCAAAATAGATTTTGAAAATGTAGGAGGGGAAAATTTGAGTTTAGATGGAAGGATTTTAGATTTGGAAGGGATGGAAGGTTTACCAACATCTTGAGACATTATTGTTTCAATTGGATACTTATTATCTTGCAAACAATATGTGAGACCATGTGAATGGGGTGGAGACATGTAAGGGGTGACATGCTCTTGAAGGAAGCGGCATTGGATAGATATGGAGGAACCAAGATTAGATGTATGAGGCTCATGGATGTATTGCATAGGTTTGATGGGATTTTGTGGAGGACTAGGATGACATGGAGGATTAGGCTCTTGAGGTGGATTGGAAGGGAGTATATGATATTGGGATAGGTTGGGATCATGACATGAAGTTGAAATGGTACTTTGATCTTGATTTTGGGGAGGATTATGTAGTGGATTGGAAGGGATGATGGGATCTTTGGATGGAAAAATATCATGAAAGGAAATGGACTCAGAAGATGAAACTACTCGATCTTGACATGGAGAGGGATTAAGGGATAGGACACAAAAGGGATCATTGGATAGAATGTGATCATTGGATGGGGTAGGATCTTCAAATGGAAAGGTAAAAGGGATGTCTTGATCTTGATTAGGAATGGGATTATGAGTTGGATTAAGAAAGGTAAGGGGATCTTGGTATGGAAGGATAGGATCTTCATTGAGAAACGTGTAAGGGAGGTCTTTCTCAATATGAGGAATAGGCATGAGTTGGATTAAGAAAGGCAAGGGGATCTTGGTATGGAAGGCTAGGATCCTCATCAAGAAAGATGTCGAAAGATGGGGAGGGATCATGTGATGGAGAAATGGCACAAGATGGAGGAATGCTTAGATCTAGAGGAGGATAGGATTCCACGTTTGCATTCTTTGGAATAAGGTCTTGATTTTTGTGGCTTGTGGGGATGGTGTGATGGATGGAGTGGAAGCTTTATATTTGATAGAATGGAGAGGTGGAAGATACCGTATTGGGGTAGATGGAGGGATAGAAGAAGCATGGGGATTAGGAGATATGGGTATGTCTTCATGCAATGGAAATGGACATGGGGATTGGACAACTTTCTTTGGATTTGGAGATGTAAACTTTTCTGCTATTTGGTCAACCGAGTTAAAGAAGTTTCTAGTGGATGATAAGTAATCTAAAGGATTAGGATTATATTAAGGCATAGGACTGGGAGTAGGAGGAAGATAGGGAGTAGATGGAAGATAGGAATTAGACTGGGGATATAGATTATGAACTTGGGTAGAAGAGGAAAGGGATATGTCTTTAGGGGGAAACTTTTTCTTATGCATGTCAAGGATAATGCTTTGGAGTTCTTGGAACTCTTGGGAAAGGTGATCATATGTAGAAGGAAGATAACAAGATGCATTTCCATTTTCAAAGGTGGAAGAAGGATAAACAATAAGAGATAAAGAGGGATTGGATTGATGATTAAGGGGTGTGTGATAGGTTGGTTGGATTGAAGGGGGAGGATTGGAATATTGAATTTGAAGGTAATTGACCACTTTTTGAATCCAATCTGGGTTCCTGATTTTTGAAAGGGGGTTTTCATTTGGATTAGAAGAATATTAGGATGAAGATTAAGATTGACAATGGATGAGCTTGGAAGATAAATGAGGGATGTTTGGAAAGAAGGGGTAATCTTGGACTAGTAGCAATATTTTTGGATTTTTTGATATGACGATAGGGCTTCAAAGGTGGTTTAGATTTGATGATGATTGTGAGGGAAGACCCTCAAGATTTGATTTGGATGATTGGTGTATCATCTTAAAATGGAAGCACTTCCATGTTAAGAACATTTAGCCCTCCTTAGGGAGGTGTTTTTAACCATCATCACATTGTCCCCTCATTTTTTCATCCTCTCCTACTTCTATGCCTATTTAGGACCCTGATTGGGCCTCTCCAGACATTATCTATCCCATCTGGCACATTTTCTAGGGTTCATTAAAAATTCCTTTCCCACTTTTGGGTCGGCTGTTTTGGGTTTCGAAGCGACAAATCTTAAATTATATTTAATATAGGTCCTCTTCTAGGGGTATAGGTCTAATTGGAATTTAATTCTCCTATGTAGGCCTCTCTAGAATATTGTGCCCTAGATTCATATATAAGGAAGTCTTCTCCTCTCATTTTATCTGACTATCTAAGAAGCATAAGCACTAATGATCAACTAAGCAAGAATTTTACATGTTCTCAAGCTTTGAAAGTTCAATCAAGGTTTTCAAGTCTTCCTCTCAAGCATTCAAATTCTCCATTGAAGATCAATGATTCAAGCATTCAATACTTTGAAGGGATTTTGTTCAAGCATTCAAGATTAAAGCATTCAAGCCCTAGATCTATCCATCATGGTGGTGTGATCTTCCTTCAAGATCATTTGTGCATCCTCAAGACTCATTCATTCTTCTTTCAAGGTGGATTCCAAGCATATAATTATGGAGGTTTATGGTTTCTAATATTGAGTCGAAGCTCTCATATTTACATGTCTACATTCAAAATATAATTGCATATCTATTGTCATAGCTTCATTATTAGATCTACTTCTACTACTTGCTAGAAATCTCTATTTCAATTATTGATTTCAAGGTTAATTCCTAAATCAGGGTTTGACTAAGGAAAACCCCTCTCCTGCAACAAAAAAACCATTTTTCTTGCAGGGATAGGTTTGGAACAACAAGTTGGAGTGCAGATTCAGATACCCTTTTTGGAAAACTATCAGGATCTAGAAACAATTTTTTTGTCAGATTGTGCAAGTCAAAATTGAAAATTTTGGGTCAGAATCGACATTCATTTCTGGGTCAGAATCAAAATTTTGTTCAGGGTTAGAATCAAAAATTCTGGGTCAAAGGTGACATTGACTTTTGGGTCAAAATCAGAACTGAGCCATCAGAAAGAGATTTATGGGTTTTGTTTGTCTCTACATTTCTATTCCAGATCCGGTTGTAGACTTTCCAGAAACTCAGTGCAGACACCCAAAAATAACATTCTTCATATCTGTAGCATTTTTAGGTTAGTACTTTTCTTCAATTCATTTCAATTAAAGTCTTTAATCTTCCTAAATCTATCACACACTCTCTTCTATAAAAAATAATCTAAGGTCTTCCTCTTTATTCTCATTTCCAATCGATTGATTTGTTTATGCATCTATCACACACTCTCTTCTATAAAATAGAATCTAAGGTCTTCCTCTTTATTCTCATTTCCAATCGATTGATTCATTTATGCATTGATCCTTCCTTTGGGGTTAATCAATTTGGATCCTTCCTTCGTGTATTTGAAGTTAAAAGGGACATCTTATCTTCCTTACCCATCACATTCAATATACATTTTTATATCTTACATCTTCCAATTTCTTATATTACATTTTGGTGAACCTGCGATAGACAACTCTTTCTTTTTGGTGTTAGATGCTTTGCCTCTTTTCCTTAGAGACTATCTTTTGCATACATACTAAATTAGTTTTCTTTTATGCTCTTGCATTTTAAAATACAAAAAAATCTACATACTCATAAAAATACAAAAAACATTTCTTGCATTTCATTCACTATGAGAATCTTTAAGATGCTTTGGTGTATGGTTATTTTCCCCATTATTCTTCTTTTAGCATCTCTTTACAGTACTTATGATTTTTATGAAAGTATAATCCATTTCATCATATTTGTTACTCTTCATGTTTCACTTGCTCATGCTATTATGAGAATAACTAATTCTAGTCTTCCCACTTTCAAAACTTTCATTAAAGATTTGCGTAGTGGAATTAATGCTCTTTTGGATCATGTGAAGAATTGGGTAGATGATACCCCATTTACTAATATTCTTAATCCTAATCCTATCCTTCCTAATCCAATTCCTAATATCCCTATTTGTATTTATCCATCTTCAATCCCTAGTTCTTCTCACACTTATGATGGGTCTCAAACTAAGGTTCATGATGGAGATGTGCAATAATTATTTCATTTACCTTCCCCTTCTTATCTGATCCATGATAATATTAAAGGGAAGAATAAAGAAACCTTTTCTAAACCTATAATTCCACCATACAAAACATTTTCTCATGACCACCATAATCAATCACCTCCTGTAGAATCTTTGCAAGATATGTATTCTAACGGATACACTATGGTGGATAAACAAGGCTATAAGGGTTTAGGGCTCTATGTTAATGAACATGGCATTAAAAACCCAAATCATTCATCCCCTAAACAAGATATGCATGGTATAGGCTTCCCGCCTTCTCAAATCAAGGTGGTTGATCTTAACTATCACCCTACTCTTCATGTTCTTCCAACACCTTCCTTAGATCACCTTGATACTCCTCAAGATGTGGCTAAGAAAGTGTATGTCCAGTTAATGAATTCTAAGAAAGAAATCTTTAAACCTATGCTGAAAAATGCTCTCTCTAAATACAAATTTCCTTTCCACTATAGTAATACACATTTACTTTATGATTGTGTGCATTTCAAGATATATGTTAGAGAAAGAGCTTCTTTAGGAATTATATCTCATTCCTGTGCAATATTACAATTTCTTCATAATTTTAATATAGGGCATTCCCCTCATTCTTCTATAAATTAAATCATTTTTTTTTCTCTTCTTGTCTCTTAACTGGGGGGCAAGAGGTATTTCCTTCCAATCTTCTAGGATCCATTATGCTCTTAGCATGTATTTTGTTTTTGATTTTAATCGGTTATTTTTTCTATATTCTATCCCTATAATTTTCTATTATTGTACATACTTCCTTCGCTCATAATCATTCATGATATCTTTTCTAGGATATTTTTTTTGTAAAGATATATCTTTATTACAAACATATCTTGATATAATTTTGTATATCCCTTGCTTTCATTCCTAGAGGGAAAGGTATTTTCATTCTTCCTCTATCTAAGGACCTACTTTCCTTAGATTAGTGGCATTTGTTTATTCTACAACATTATTTCCTTATAAAGATTTATGTTTTAGGCTATGGATACCCTCTTATATGAGAGGTTATTGTCCTACGTCATCAACTCTTCTTTATTTTTGTAAATTATGTTCTTTATAAACTCTTTCCCTTGCTTTTGGTTAGAGTTTGATTCCTTCATTCTGAGATTCCTCTTCCTCTCAATCGTAGGGGGCTTGATGATCAAATCTTTGGTCCCTCTTTGATTTTTCTTTGGAAGATGACATTTTATCCTAAGCACTCCTCTATGGTGGGGGTCTCACTGATAAGTTCTCTTCCTCTTTGAGGATCCTTTTTCCATATGTGACATATCCATTTCATGATTATCTATGCTCTTAGACGTAAGGGTCAATACTCTTTGCTAAGGATATAGTCTATATTGTTGTTAAACTAGATATCTCCTTACCTTGTGAAGTAGGTATCCTCTTTCTCTTCCTTATCATGCCTAGTGGGTAGTCATGATAAGGAGGGGGTGCATATATAGGGTCTCCCTTATACTATAGTTTACATTTTACAACATGCTAAATCCTCAGAAGGTAACACACATAAGTTGCTAAATCCTGAAGAGAGACTCATTTTTATTTTTATTTTTATGTTTGCTAAATCCTCGGAAGGTAACACACATAAGTTTCTAAATCCTGAAGAGATGCGCATTTTCCAATATGCTAAATCCTTGGAAGGTAACACACATAAGTTGCTAAATCCTAAAAAGACACACATTTTATATTCCATAGTGATACAAGAATGTGGATCTATGAGTATTCCAAAAGTCGTCAGAAGACGCATTACAATTACAAAGCATAGTTCATTGGTGAACCTATTGGGCTCTCCCTCCTTGGTGATTCATGGTAAGGTGGGAATTTTACTAGGTGAGGTAATTAATTTCTCTTTCCTCTCTTTCACTTTCATGTTAGTAGGATTAGATCATGAAGCTATGTTATTTATATTGTTGCTCTTGTCTTTCTTATGTAGTCATGTATGCTTTCTATGATTAATTTCATATCTTTGTGTGTGTATGTTGAGTTAGAATCCTTGGTCTGGGGGCTCATGTCCTTGACTAAGTGATGTTCTACCTTGTTGCGATCCACTAGAGTATTTCTTCTAACATTACCATGAGTATGTTCAATTTCCATACTCTCGCTAAAGTGGGGGCTTAATGTATCATCTTAAAATGGAAGGAATTCCATGTTAAGAATGTTTACCCCTCCTTAGGGGGGTACTTTTGACCATCATCACATTTTCCCCTCATTTCTACATCCTCTCCTACTTATGTGCCTATTTAGGACCCTGATTGGGCCTCTTTGGAAACTATCTTATCCCATCTAGCATATTTTCTAGGGGTCCTGACTCCTTGGGTCAAGGTCGACCTTGATTTTGACCCAGGTCCCTCTTTTCAAGTTGAACATTTGTCAGCTGTCGGGGGTCATTAAAATTTTATTTCCCACTTCTGGGTCAGCTGTTTTGGGTTTCAAAGTGATGACTCTTAAATTATATTTAATATAGGTCCTCTTCTAGGGGTATAGGTCTAATTGGAATTTAATTCTCCTATTTAGGACTCTCTAGAAGATTGTGCCCTAGATTCATATATAAGGAAGCCTTCTCCTCTCATTTTCTCTAACTATCCAAGAAGCATAAGCACTAATGATCAACTAAGAAAGAATTTTACATGTTCTCAAGCTTTCAAAGTTCAATCAAGGTTTTCAAGTCTTCCTCTCAAGCATTAAAATTATCCATTGAAGTTCAAGGATTCAAGCATTCACGCCTTTGAAGGGATTTGGTTCAAGCATTCAAGATTCAAGCATTCAAGCCCTAGATCTATCCATCATGGTGGTGTGATCTTCCTTCAAGATCCTTTGTGCATCATCAAGAATCATTCATTCTTCCTTCAAGGTGGATTCTAAGAATACAATCATGGAGGTTTATGGTTTCTAATATTGAGTTCAAGCTTTCATATTTACATACTTGTCTACATTCTAAATACAATTTCATATCTATTGTCATAGCTTCATTATTAGATCTACTTCTACTACTTGCTAGCATTCTCTATTTCAATTATTGATTTCAAGGTTAAGTCCTAAATTGGGGATTGACTAAGGCAAATCCTTCCCCCCAAAAAACAAACCATTTTTCTTGTAGGGACATGTTTGGAATAATGAGTTGGTGTGCAGATTCGAATACCCTTTTCAGCAAACTATCAGGATTTGGAAACAAATTTTCTGTTGGATTGTGCAGGTCAGAATAAATTTTTTTGGGTCAGAATCGACACTCATTTCTGGGTCAGAATCAACATTTTGTTCAGGGTCATAATCAGAAATTCTGGGTCAGAATTAGAAATTCTAGGTCAAAGGTGACATTGAATTTTGGGTCAAAATTAGAACCGAGCCAGATCAGAAAAATATTTTTGGGTTTTGTTCGTCTCTGCATTTCTATTCTAGACTCAGTTGTAGATTTTCCAGAAACTCATTACATGCACCCAAAATTAGAATTCTTCAGATATATAGCATTTTGAGGGTAGTACTTTTCTTCAATTCATTTCAAATAAAGTTTTTAATCTTCCTAAATCTATCACACACCCTCTGCTATAAAACATAATCTAAGGTCTTCCTCTTTATTCTCATTTCTAATCGATTGATTCATTTATGCATTGATCCTTCCTTTGGGGTTAATCAATTTGGATCCTTCCTTTGTGTATTTGAGGTTAAAAGAGATATCTTATCTTCCTTACCCATCACATTCAATATAAATTTTTATATCTTACATCTTCCAATTTCAAATATTACAATTGGATTGATTGGTAAAAGGATTGATTGATTGATTGGATTAAAAGACAAAGTCTCGAGATTGATTAATAAGGATTGATGATGAAGGTTTAAGACAAACCTTAGTGAAATAGGATCCAATAATGTGAAAACAATAAAGATTAATGATGATGATTTTTCCTACTCAAAGATATACTTATGATCTTGAGAAAGATAGGATTGGATTGACCACTCAAGATGGATTGATGTTCTCAAGTGACAAGATTAATTTGTTTGCTAATGATAAGGACCCTTCTAACACTTTGATAAATATTTCTACCTTAGATTTGAGATGGAAATATAATGAAGTTACTAAAGATAAGGATTGATATTGATTGATGAAATCCAATGTAGATGATGGTGCTTCTAATCCAAAAGTGGAAGGTTTCATGAAAATTTGGATGGATAAGATGATGTAAATGAAGATTTGAATTAAGAATGGATGAACTTTGAAAGATAGATGAGGGATGTTTGGAGTCAGGTGAATGAATAAAGGGGGATTGGTCTTGGATGAAGAGGAATATAAATAAGATTAGGATTGGATAGAATGATATTAGGTTGACTAGTGAATTGGATTAGAAGAATGATGATGTGATTAGATTGAATGAAAGATGACTGATGAGATTAGATTAAGAAAGTGGATCAAGATGTGGATTATGAAGATGATTAGGATGAAGATTAGAAATTCGATGGAATCATTAGGAAGATGATGAAATTATTTATATGATTGGGATAAGGTGGATGATTAGGACCTTGATTGGATTAGGAAATTTTATTAGGATGAGGGTCCTAAATAATGGATTATGAAGGGATTAGGTATAATTAAGATTAGAGGAATGAACAAGGATAATTAATAAGAATGAAAAATGATTAGGATGATTGAGAAGAATATGAATGAATTGGATGAAGTGATTAGGATGAAGATGAAAATGAAGGTATTTAGGATGATTATAGATATGCTTAAAGTATGATGAAGGTGAATTTTGATTAGGATGATTAAGATAAGAGGAATTATTAGGATGATTAAGATAGAATAAAAGATGATTAGGATATGGATTATGATTAAGGATGTAGAGGAATGATTTGGATGATTAAGAGGGTGATTAGGATAAGAAGTATGAAGAGAATAAATATGAAGTTGATAGATGGAAGAGGTGATGTGAAGATGATGTGGAAATCTTAACTTGAGGGACAACTAGACTTAAACAAGATGATTTTGTTTTTGTTTTTGTTTTTTCAATGTTTTGATTTTTTTTGAGTTTTTGAGTTTTATGATGTTTTTGGTTTTTTAAGTTTGATGGTGTTTTTGTATTTTCAAACTTTATGCTTTTTTTGGATTTTGAATATTATGTTGTTTTTGGAGTTTTTGTATTTAAAATGTAAGCAAACAATGAAATTATATACAAGACAAGGCTCAATTTGGATGGTGTGTCCCCTTTTGGCTACAAATGGGGAAGGTTTTAAACACTCAAGCACATCAAACACACCAACAATCCCATTCAAGCTTAAAATAGGCTTTACAAGATCAAATAAGGGAATATCCTTGATGTACGCAAGGTACATGAGGCCCAAATCCATTGATGAAAGAGAATAATGCCACACAACCAGGAGGAGATGGTAACCCAAATCTCCACCTTCACTTCCCAAAGGTATACAGTTCTTTGGGGCTTAGCCAATAGTGACAATATTCCACTCCCAAGAGAGGTGTCTTTGGATTCAACTCCTAATATTTATACTCTGTCGAAACATGGGAGTTGAGGTCGTCCCCTAGAGTGATCACTTCTCTAGGCAAGCCCCCTAAAAATAAAAATCAAGATCACTTATTTATGTTCCCCTCAAACACCTTAACAAGGATGCAAGAAGAAAACATAAATAAGAAAATCTTGAGGATTAAAAGACAAAGGGGTTCATTTTAAGCCCAATTCCAAATGTGAGTGATTAATTTTAAGCCCTTTTTTCAATGTGAGGAAGACACACCAAGCAAGTTGACCAAAAGAAAGAAATGATTCATGATGAAAAATAAGACTATGATAAATTTTTACAATGTAAATAAGAAGGTTTGAAACATGTGCACCTTGATTTCATGCTTTCCAATTTTGTTTGTTTTAATGCTCCTTTGACCCACTACGATGAGCTCCAAGTTGCCTTGAACAGTGTGTAAAGAAAATGCAAGCTCATCATAGAAATTACCATTTGAATTTTTTTTTTCTTTTGACCTAGTCAACAAGATCCATTTTTTTTGCTATCATTTTGGCCCCAAAAATATAAATGGAAAGAAGAGACCACTGCTAAAATTCTGAGAGCTTTCCAAAAATGTAAGAATTTTAGAAAACTACCTTAATTTGTTCCCTAGGGACCCTATTTACCAAAAAAACCAGTTTTCAAAGATTAGATCTTTAAGCCATTATTTGTCATCAAAAACAAAAACACAAAGAACAAACCCCCTTAAAAATTTGCAGAGCTTTCCAAAAATGTAAATTTTTCCATAAACTTCACTGATTTGTGACCAGAAATTAATTTTCATGAAAAATCATAAAATAATTATAACTCACGAAAAACTGATCCAAAAATCTGATTTTCGGACTGAGACTTCTTTCAATCAACCCCAATCTGCAAAAAAAATTTCATAGAAAACTTTGCAACTCTTTGTAAGATATGATCAAATCTTCAAAAATACTATGGTTTTGTCTTCAACTCAACGTGCACAAGGGTTAGCCTTGAAAAACTTGAATAAAAAAAAAATACAAGGTTAGAAAAACTTCTAAAAATGTAGATATAACAAGTACAAAGGGGTTCCACTTGGTGTGCCAAAAGTAATATCTAAAAATGCAAATAAGAAACAAGCATAAGCGACTATACTCATTCCTAAATTATCACATATACCTCAAATGATGTGGAGAAACAAGCATACAAATATGATGAAATTAAATAAGAGATAACCTTAAACTACTTCAACATAAAACATGCAATGCAAACCGCCCAAAATGCTAAAGTTTTTTATAATGTTGTTGTAGAATTTATGTGGTTGCACACAATCCAACATCATAACAATGTATGAGAGATGATCCATTATTATCATATGAGGAGAAGGCTCCTATTTTATATATTTTTGAAAGAGTTAGGTAGGCTTGGATGAAGGATATTAAGAGGCAAAAAGATGGATGGCTAAGATTAAGAGGTTAGGGAGGATTTTGGTGGGAATGAAGGAGATTAAGAGGCAAAATAATAGATGGCCAAGATTAAGAGGCAAAATATGCAAAATTCAAACTTCAGTTTTAGAGGGAAAGAGGAATTTGAAATGATTGGAGGAGAAACGAGATGGAGAGGTGGCTACCTTGGAAAAGGTGATTGTGCACATGATTAGAGATAATCCACCTTTAATCAAGATTAGAGGAATGTTTAGCAAAAAGCAAGATTAGGAAAAAAATGAAAAGAGGATTAAATTAAAATTTTTAATTTAATCCAAGGTTTAGAAGAACTTTAGGCTAGTGGAGGAATAAAATAAATAAAATTTATTTTATATTAAGAAATGGAGGGATAATATGTTAAATTGAAATTAATATATAGTTGATTTTAATTTAATTTAATATATTATAATAGTTAATTAATTAAAATCAACTATGATGTTAAGGGAAAATTATAATAAGAATTAATATTAAAGTGTGAATGGATAATTTTAGGTGTCTACAGTATGAGTGGTTGGTGATGCCTTTTGGATTGAGTAATGCATTGAGTACTTTCATGAGATTGATGATTGAGATATTGAAAATATCCTTGGGTAAGTTTGTAATTGTTTTGCTTGATGACATTCTGATTTTTAGTAAGAGAAAGGAAGATCATTTTGTGCATCCGAGACAAGTATTATCGAGATTGAGGGAAGAGAAATTGCTGATAAATATCAAGAAGTTTTCTTTCATGAGGGTAGAGTTAGTATATTTTATTTTTTTCATATTTGTCAAAGGATTGAAGATAGATCCTAAGAAATTGAAAGAAATTTTTGGTTGGCCTACACCTGAAAGTGTTAGAGAAGTCAGGTCATTTCATGGATTGGCTACTTTCTACCAAAAGTTCATAAGAAATTTCAATTCAGCATATAATCCTATTACAGAGACAATGAAAGGAGATAGAAAAGAATTCAAGTGGGCACATGGGAAGATAATAGTTTTGAGTTGTTGAAACAAAAGGTAATTGAACAACCTGTGTTAGCTTTACCATATTTCAATAAAGTATACCAAGTGGATTGTGATGCAAGTTGAAATGCAATTGGAGCAGTGTCAAGTCAAGAAGGTAGACATATTGCTTATTTTAGTAAAAAATTGAATGATGCTAAAAGAATATATTTAGTTTATGATTATGAATTCCATGCCATAGTTCAAGCTTTGAAGAAATGGAGACATTATTTTTTGCCTAAGGAGTATGTTTTTTATACCTATCACAAATCATTACAATATTTGAATAGTCAAGGTAAGTTGAAACAGAGACATATGAGATGGGTTGAATTTTTGCAGAGTTACACATTTGTGTTGAAACATAGGAGTGGTAAATCAAATAAATTTGTTTTTGATTAAGGTAAAAATAGGTTTTGAAAGGACCCCAAAACCTTTTACAATAGATTACTAGAGATAAGAATCATTAGCCCATACAAACATAGATAGCCTGCTACAAACAAAAAGAAGGACCCCAACGAACACCCAAAACCCCCAAAAAAGGAAAACAAAAAACTGCCAAAAAAATGCACAGTTTCCAACACAATTTCCAGCAAAGTTTCCAGAATAGATAAAAACTACATCATACTTTCATAGGCTTCCTCAACCACTTTTTTCATTTATTCCATTTTTTCAATGGACTCCTTTGGCACTTTCATCTCTTTTTGAATCTCTGGAACTTTCCTTTTAATGCCACTTTGGGTTCTGGTCCTTGGGCCCAAGCTCCCTGCTTTGTCATCTATAGTAATTGTGGTATTTTCCACCAGAATACTCTCCAAGTAAGCATATAACACTTTGAGGTTTTGAACAGAGACTTGAAGCCCTACATTACTATACTTGAGAATAATACTTATCATGTGCCTGTTGTGGCTGATTTTATTTTTCATATCTTTTAGCTTTTCTTCCACAAGAGCGTTGACTCTAGCTGTGATCTCCTCATTGATGTTGTTGTTTTTTACCTTAATCAATAGGTCCTTCTCCATATCTTCCATCTTGGTTTTGAAGGGCTCCATAGCTTCTTGCATATCATTCAGGTGCTGCTTCATGGCCTTCATTTCCTCACTGAGCCAATTCTCCATACTATCCCCATGATCCTCCTTGCTCTTTGGAATTCTATCATCAATATCAAATCCTACCATAGTTTTGTGATCAGGGTCTATTCTCTATTTTTTCTTTTTCCTATTTCCAGCCTTCAAGTTTGGTTTCTCTATCTGCTCCTCATTTTCCTTACCATCATTTTTTTCCTCATTATTATCCTCCTTGTCATCTCCCTCTTTTTCTTCTTCATCTTTGTCCACCTCTTGATTGTCAACTTCATTTCCCCTATTCTCATCATCATTCATGGGTGTTTCCTCCTTATTTATCTGGGTGTCCTCCTTTCTCACCTATTTGTCTTTATCATTCACCAGATCCTCCTCATTTATCTCTTGAACTTCCTCTTCAGTCACGGGTGTTTCCTCCTTCTCCTCTTCCAAAATCTCTTCTTCGTTACCCTAACTATCAAGGGTTTGGTCTTCAATCTCCTCCTACCTTTCCAAATTCACCTTTTTTTGGTCCTTACCCTTTTCTTTGGGTTCTCCTTTTTACTATCTTGATTAACTTGCTTAGAATTCCCTTTAACCCTTTTGGGAATGGGTTCCGAGATTTGATTTCTAGCGTATTCTAAAATTAAAAAAATAAGCCCTTCATGAAGCACCGGGTTGCTCACTTTTTCCCTATGCTCCATGACACTATTATTCAATGAGCTCAGAAGATAGAAGGGAAATGACACCTTTTTGTTGTGCCTAAAATGATTTTCAAGAACAAAATGAAGGTTGTAAATTTTGGAGCAGCGACCATCTAGGGTGAAATACTAGATCATCACAGTCAAAATGTTAGCCCAGTGGCTCTTAATTTTGTTAATATCCACATAATCCTCCCTCCCTTTGCTCAAAAGGTCTTCTTCTTCTTCAATTTTTGGGAAGATTTTGAAGGCTTGAGTCCCAATCCAATTTTTGTCCCTGTAAAACTTCATGCCTTCGCAGGAAAGGCCCGTAATTTCTGAAACTATGCTCATAGTCAGAGTAAAAGAATTTCCCCACATATTTACCTTTCCATTCTTCCAGCCATCTGCAAATTTTTTTGTTATTTCTTTGTCCCATCCATGAAGCTTCTCCAAATAGTGGGTCACACCACCCTTCTTCAACCTCTTATAGACTTTCATCTTTTGTTTCCACTTCATACAATCCATCGACTCCTCCCTCTTCAGACCAACCCCCATTATGCTTGAAGGTTTTTGAACTTTTAGAGAGTGAATGGGCTGGAACACAAGACACTGAAATGCAAGACTATTGTATTTTTATGTTTCAAAATGCTAGCCAAAATCCACAAACTGTGCAAAGTCACATTCTTCATGAATCTCACATCCCTCGACTGACAGCTATCATGACACTTAATCTTAAGTGATCTCATAATTAATTATGTTTATTAATTGAGCCTTCAATATGGTAAATCTTATCGTACCTGATAAGATATAAAATCTCCATATTGAGATCCGCCTCCCCTCTCCATGATTGGATGATGTCAATTTGAGCCCCCACATTATCTAAGCCATCCGCCGGCTTATTTCCTTCCCTAAATACATGGGTTATGTGAATTTCTTTAAAAAGGAGCATTAAAGATTTAATTTTATCAATTATGTGGCTAATTATCCAGGAAGCCTCATTCTTACCCTTAATACAATTTATTATGTTTAGAGAGTCTCCCTCCAACCAAAAAATTGAATAACCCATTTCTTTAGCCATCATGACAACATGAAGGACTGCCATCGCTTCAACAACATGATTTGTTTGAACTCCCAGAGGGGCAGCAACAGCTCCTAGACAATTTTCAGCTGAGTCTCTTATTATGCCTCCCACTCCAGCTCTTCCCAGATTTGCTTTAGTTGCCCCATCAAAATTGCCTTTGACCCAGCCAATCGGAGGAGCAACCCATCTTGTGTTTTCCCTCAAATTTAAATCATTATCTTTCTACCCCTGATTATTCATATTTAGAATATCATTTAAACTCTGAGTGTTCTTACAGGGGGAGTCTCTAGGAAGATAACCTTTGAAATTTTCTAGCAAGCTTCTACAAATGCTATTGACCACAATTTCATAGGAAGAGATTTTTTCTCTGAATATTCTATTATTTCTCTCCTTCTAGATTCTCCAAGTGAAGTGAGGAAGAAACAACCTCCAAAGGTATTTGGCTTCTTTACCATTAAGGGGGAAATGCCATTGTTTTACCATGTCCTGGAAGTTATTAGGTTTCACCCAATCTAGATTGAAATGATTGAAGATAGAGTTCCACACTTTACAAGTATAAGTACAATGAATCATAAGATGGTTACAATTTTCAGCTTCAGAACAACAAAGAATACATCTGTTAGGCATACTAAATCCCTTTTTACAAAGATTGTCCACAGTAAGAATTTTGTTCTGAACAATTAGCCAGAAAAACATGTTAATTTGAGGTATTAGCTTATTGTTCCATACCTGATAACTTATAGGGTGATCTTCCTGGGAGAAGAGAAGGGCAGAAGCAGAAGAGACCAAAAATTTGTCATTTTCCTCCGGACCCCAAATCAAAGAGTCTTGTTCATTTTATCTTAAAAACCAAGGATTAATATGCTTATTGACTAAATTGAGGATTTCATCAAAGGATCTAAGGTCCACCCATTTCTCATTGATCCAATAATCAGAAACATTTTCCCCAACTATATCTTTACAGTCCAAAATCACTGACATCTATTCCTGCTTCTCACTAAGAGCTTCTTCCTTCAGCCAGTTATCATTCCAAAAATTTATCTTCCTGCTATTTCCCAGCTTCCATCTTATCCCTTTTCTAATCAGGTCCCTTCCTTTCCTAATACTATTCCAAATGAAAGAATCTTTGATATCCAAAGGGTTCCCTAGGATATCCTCCAAAGATTTTAGATGGTGTTTTCTCTTGATAATAGCATTTCATTCCTTCTCATCTTCAAAGATTCTCCAGCACTGTTTAGCTAGCAAAGCCTTATTAGTATTTTTTATGCTTCTGATACCAAGCCCTCCAAACTTCTTAGGTTTACACACCACCTCCCAGGATACAAGACTTAACCTCTTCTTCTCTTCAACTCCAGACCAGAGAAATCTTTTCTAAATTTTTTCAATCAAGTCTGCAAATTTTTGAGGAATTTTAGAGAGACTAAGTGCATAGACTGGAAGATTTTAGAGAGTAGATTTCAGAAGCTGAACTTTTCCAGCTTGACTAAGAGTATCTCCTTTCCATCCTACCATCTTGTTGTGAAAATGGTCAAGGATACCATTCCATAAAGAATCATCTAGTTTATGATATAGAGGGAGTCCCAGATAGGTAGAGGGAAGATTCCCTATCTTGCACCCCAAAATGGTAGAGATCTTCCTTTGTATTTCTTTAGGAGTGTTGCAAAAAAAAAGGGAACTCTTCTCCCATTTAATAGATTGACCAGAAGCATTAGTATAAGTATTCAAATCCTTTTTCATGTTCCTTGCTTCCTTAACAGAGGCTTCTCCCATCATGATAGTGTCATCCACAAATTATTCATGAGAACATTTTTTCAAAGTAGAGGAGGGTTGGAGACCAAAACTATGACCTATCATAACCATACTATTGATGTATCTTCCAAGGCTTTCTACCATTATGGCAAAGAGAATGGGGGAGATTGGATCACCTTGTCTCAAACCTCTTGTGGGATGGAAGAAAATGGAAGATCCCCCATTAAAAAGAACATAAGAAGTCATTGTAGACACCAATTGCATTATTATTCTTATCACATCTTTATCAAAGCCAAAAGAGCTAAGGATATTTGATAGAAAAGACCAGTCCACTCTTTCATGGGCTTTTGACAAGTCCAATTTCATCAAGAATCCTTATTTTTTAGAGGCATAAAGAGAATGAATATTCTCATGCACCACCATAATAGAGTCCAGGATCTGTCTTCCAGGAAAAAAACCATTCTGTTGAGGAGAGATCAAATTAGGCAATAATATCAGAAGTCTTGTAGTCATGACCTTCTAAATGATTTTGTATAAGGAGTTGTAGAGACTTATTGGTCTAAAGCCATCAACTGTATCAACTCTAGGTTTTTTAGGAATGAGAGCTATAAAATTTGAATTAAGTTCCTTAAGGATAGATTTAGTTCCAAAGAGCTCTTTTACAGCTGAACATACATTTTTCCCAATGATGCTCCAGAACTACTGGAAGAAAAACATCTGAAACCCATCAGGACTTGGAGATTTCTCTCCTTCAAAAGAAAAGACAGCCTTCTTGATTTTAGTGTCCGAGGGAATAGCTTTTAGGAGAACATTAGAGGAGTGATCCATTTTACAAGGAATCAAAGAAATTAATTTCCTTTGGTCTTCTAAGTTAATAATTTGATCTTTAGATAACAAGGTCTCAAAGTACCCCATCATTTCTTCCCTTATTTATTCTTCTTTAGTAATTTTACCTTTAGTTGCAGACAAGGAATGTATTCTGTTTATTGCCTTGTGTTTAAGAGCAGTAAGATGAAAAATCTAGTATTCTTATCTCCTTCTTTCAACCAAAGAGATCTGGATCTCTGCCTCCAAAAATTCTCCTCTTTAGCTATAATATTGTGAAAGTCTGCAAGGACAACATTCTCTTGAGTTCTCAAATTTTCAGTTAGGCCATTCCTTTGAATTTCCTCCTAGATTTCTTTCAAGTCCATTTGGGTTTTATTTTTGGATTGTAAGATGTCACCATGGATATTCTTGTTCCAACATTTGACATTAGCTTTCACATTAGCTAGTTTCTTGACTACTTTGAACATTGTTGTTCCTTCCATGTTAATGTTCCACTAGTCCCTTATTTTATTTTCCAAATCAGGGTGATCTAGCCACATCTTTTCAAATCTAAAGGGATCATATATTTTGCCAGTAAAATGAAGAACATTAAAGGATATAGGAAAATGGTTCGAACCAATTCTGTTGAGGGATGAAAGGGCACAAGAGAACTTAGTATACTATTCCAGATTGATCAGCACCCTGTCAAGATTAACTTGAATAAGATTAGCTCCCACCCTACGATTAGACCAAGTATAGTTAATCCCTTCCAGATCAAAATCCAACAATCCTTCATTAATAATAAAGTCCATCAAATCTACCCTACTTTTCACTTGAGATAAGTTTCCTCCTATTTTATCTTCCTACTTTAAGGGAGTATTAAAGTCTCCCATTATAAGAAAGTTGTTCTCCTGACTAACTTCCATCTAATCATGTAACTTCTTCCAGAGCTTAAGTCTTCCAGATTTAGTGTTGGGAGCATAAACATTGATAAGGATCTGAGAGAAATTATCCTTTAAGCTCTAGAATTTGGCTGCTAAGAAAATTTTATCCTCTTTTAGGAGATGACAGTCAAAGCAAGATTGATTCTAGAAGATAGCCAATCTTCCAGAAGCCCCTTTAGAACTACTACCAACACATTTCCCATTTTTTAACAACTTCAAGTTCTCTATTTTATGTTTGATCATCTTAGTTTCTTGAATCAAAAGAATATCAGGTCTAGAATCTATAACTAAATTCCTAACTATATATTGCTTGTGAGGACCATTGAGTCCTTGAATGTTCCATGAAATAATCTTCATTTAAGGATTGGGGAACAAACCTGATGGATAGTGAGTTTTTTTCCATCAGTAATATTCTGTTTTGATTCCTCTTCCCTTTGAGTTTTCTCTGATCTTCTACCTTTTTCTGGTTTTGGATTTCCTATGTCTGCTTTCTACTGTCTTGTCAAGACTCCTAGTTTTTGGCCTCTAGTCTTCTTTACCAATTTCCCCATTCAGGATCTCTCATCTTTCTTTCCTGAGCTAGAGTTCATTTCATAAACAGAGTGGTTTCCTTCAGGGGATTTTGGGCCTTTTTTACCTTATCCCTTCTTTGAGTATCCCACAATTGGCCAAGAGTTTTCCTCTGAATCTTCCTCTTTCTTCTTTTTCTATTTATCATTATAATTTTGATCAGCTGGGGAGTATATTTTCCCTCCCTTGGTTGGGTCAGTCTCCTTCTCCTATTTTTCCTCTGACCTTTGTTTTGTTTTATTTTATGTTTCTTCCATAGACTGCTCTTCATCAGAGTACCTTTCTTTTTCTTCTCCTTTAGAAGGAGTCACATTTTCTTCTATCCTTGATTCATTCTATTTTATTTCTTCTGTGACAAGTTCCCCTTTTTATTCTGCTACTTTATTCTGGCTTGTGAACTCAATTATCCTTTCTCCAGGAACTTGCAACACAACTTCTTGAACAATTTCCCCTTTTTGCTCCTTCTAATTATTCTCATTTATTTTTTCATTCATGTTTTCTTCCATTTGATCCCTATTTCCTTCTAGCATTTTGGGGATGCCATTTTTTTCATCTATCTTTCTTTTCCATTCCATTCTCTGTCCTTTGTTTTGATCCCGATCCTTCTTCTTTTCCTTTTGAGGCTTCTGGGGGCAATGTTTGGCCCACTGACCAGATTTCTAACATATGAAGCATGCAAAAGGCATCAATTCATATTCAATCTCTTGAATCCATGACTCCAATTTTGATTTCAGGGTTATTACCTGAGGAAGATCTACATTTTGTTGAATGTTAACACAAATCATTGCGTATACTTATCTTATTCTAGCTTCTGTCATAGGATCTATAGATAGAAGCTCCCCAAAAGAACCTTCTATATCAATCAGAATGTCTTCATGCCAATATTCCAGAGGTATCCAAAGAAGATGTACCTAGACTAGTGTTCCTTTAAAGAATCTATCATTATTGTTGAGGTTGTTCATCCATTTTCGCAGAGATAAGGAGGATTTTCCCATCATCCAGGGACCCCCACACAAAAATTTAGAAAGGTCTTCCCCATTTGAGAATTCAAAGGAGAAAAAACCTTTAGGCATAGCCTCTACATCAACTTGACCTTTCAACCTCCATTTCTTATCGACAAAGGATCTAACTAAATCTATGTTCGGTCTTGGACCCAAAAATTTTCCTACCAGAGTAGAAGCCATGATAGAAACTGTATGGTCCACTAAATGATCTAGTATATCAATACCAAACTCTCCTTTCAGTGGGTTTGTTAAGATATTCACTTTGGGGAATAAGGACTTACCTGAGGGTTTTATACCAAAGAGACCCGCCCATTTCCCTTTCCCCAGATTAGTGGAGATACCATGTGACTTACCTTGAGATGATTCTCCCCCAATATTTGAATCTTTTTGTTTTTTTGCCTCTGGCCCCATTTTTGACCCATTATCCTCGCTGGACAGTACCACCGTAGATCCTCTAGCTTTTTCCACTAATCTAACAACAGTCTCTACACCTTCTGTCATAGATCCTACAGGAGATCCATCAGCTCCCAATTTACCTCCAGTTTCAAAATTCAAATTTCTTTCTCCTGCCTTTTCTCCTCCTCCTCCTTCCCACTCGTGCTCCATTGTTTATCAGTTAATAGCCAAAGATTAAATTTGTTGATGCTTTGAGTAGAAGAAGAAATTTGCTGAGAGAAATGAGAGTTGAGGTCTTGGGATTTGATGAATTGAGGAATTTGTACGAGGATGACCCTGATTTTGCAAAACCTTGGAAATCTTGCAGAGAGATTTTTGTTGCAGACCAAAGAAGATGGTTGAACTATTTCATTTAGGAAGGTATGTTATTCAAAGGAATTTGGTTATTTATACTAATGAGTTCTATGGGGGATAATCTGATTAAGGAAAATCATTATGGAGGATAAGTTAGACACTTTGGTATTGGAAAGACAATGGCTTTGGTGAGTGAAAATTACTTTTAGCCATGTACTCACAAGGATTTAAGGAAGTTTGTTCAAGGATGTAGAATTTTTCAAGTTACAAAAGGAAGTAGTCGGAATACTAGATTGTATACACCTTTGACAATTCCAACTAGACCTTGCGAGGATATTAGCATGGATTTTTTACTTGGGTTACCAAAGACACAAACAGGTAATGATTCTATATTTTTGGTGGTAGATAGGTTTTCTAAAATTTCACATTTCATTTCTTGTAACAAGACAATCGATGCAGTACATGTAGCTGACTTATTTTTCAAGGAGATTGTGAGATTGTATGTATTTCCTAAGAGTATAGTTTCAAACAGAGATAGTAAATTTGTTTGTTATTTTTGGAGGATACTTTGGAAGAAGATGAAAACTAATTTGAATTTTAGTTCTACATTTAATAAAAAAAGAGATGGACAAACAAAGGTAGTGAGCATGATTTTAGGAAACTTATTGAGATGTTTGGTTGGAGAAAAACCTAGAAATCGAGATTTAATCTATGCACAAGAAAAGTTTTCATATAACAATTCATTGAATAAGAGTATATGGAAGATGCCTTTTGAGATAGTTACTATGTTTAATCCTAAGCTCGTATCTAAATTTAGGAATATTGGTCATGAAAACAAGAGGAGTGTTGAAGCAAAAGAATTTATAGAACACATGAATGAATTTCACATTTAGATAAAACAACATTTGGAGAAGATGAATCTGACATATAAGGAGAAATATTATATGAAAAGGAGACATAAGGAATTTGAATTTTTGGATGAATTAATAGTTTATTCGAAGAAAGGGAGATTTCTTGTTGGAACAAATATAAATTTGCAGATGAGGAAGTTTGGACCATGTAAGATCTTGAGGAAGTTTGATTCAAGAAATGCATATGAAGTGGAGTTACCATAAGGCATATGTATATCACCTATATTCAATGTCGTAGACTTTTATGAGTATCATGTGTCAAATTTTTGTGAGGGTAATGAATCAATTGTTGAACAAAAGTATCCTAAGAAGGAAATGGATGAGATAGATAAGATTTTGGATAATAGAATTGACAAAAGTACAAGAGGAAAGTAGTATAAGGAGTATCTTGTCAAATGGAAGGACAAACCAATGGAAGATTCTTCATGGATTTCTCAGGATGAGCTTGACTATCTTGGTTTTTCTTTATCCCCAACAAAGTGAGAGGCTCACTTTTTAAATAACCCTAGGTGTCTAATCCTGGATCATCTTCGAATCTTAGCAATCTTGCATCAACAAAAAACATTTATTTCTATTTTCTTGTTTGATCATTCTCTGAGTCTATTTTTGCATTCATTCAGTTTTGATCTTTTACAGTTGTGATCCTTACATTGTGTTTGTGACATCATGTGGAACCTTTCCTTAGGTTCGCACTTAATTTGGTTACTTCGTGCATGAGATCTTGCAGATTCTTGGCGGGACTATATTATTCTTCATGTTTTTTGGTCAGTTTGTGTTTTTCCAATCTTGTGAAGTTTTTCCTAATCGATGAATCTTAATGACTCATTTCTCAAGAAATATTACATTTCCCAAGAACAGGAAAATGTAATACAAACAATAGGTCAGGACCCAAATCATCAGGATTTACGTCCAATGAAAGAATAAGAAATGAGATCTCTCAAGTAGGCCGACCTGATGTTTGCAAAGGCTTTATAAGCTTAAATATTTTCTTTTTGTGGGGGGCATCTTTTGGGAATAACCATAAAGGGAAGAGCTCGTAAGATTATCTTGTTGCAGTTGAATGCTAAGATATTGTAACGATATTCTGATTATAATCAAGCATGTATGACTACATGTTGCATATCCATTGTATATGATTTTATGATAATAAAGAAGATTGATCTTGCATATATTTCTATTGTTACTTGTTGTTTCTATTGTGTGGATCATGCTACAAGGATTGGACAAATATCTTTGAGTTCCCTCTGTCTTGACTGCACCAACATCATTGCCTAATGTTTCTACATATGCATCTCCTTTTTTATCTACCTATAGACAAAATGATAATCCCACACATGTTAGTCTTGGGGGAGTTAACTACTATTAATAAAAAATATTATACACATCCTTCTTTCAACCTTACATTTATTTCCTAACCATCTCCTTACCCACTTACCATAATGTTCCACTTTTCTAATACAACACTCTACCAACTTATCACAATTTTGCACCTCCTTCACAATCAAACATGTCTAACACCAATTTCTCCAGCAAAGCCACTATTAATAACTTAGATCAAGTTGTGTCATCCATACAAAAATAATTGGCTTCTATAACCCAATCCAAGTTCAATATTCCCACATGTGATATAGCTAGCCCCCTTTACATATCTACTCCGCATTTGGATTTATACAATAGAAAGGGTGGCCCCTTGAATCATGTGAAAACACCCAAAATTTCATGTAGTGATTTCTCAAATGGTCATAGCCTCATGTAAAAATTATTGTCACACTTTTAGAGATAAGACATTGTAATGGCATTGTTCTTTTCCTCCTTGTTTTAATGACTCTTTCAAACAAATGGCTAAGCATTCATAAACCAATTCAAAAATAATATTGGTCCTCAAATTAATTTGACTAATTTGATTCATTTTAAACAAGGAGCTAACAGAAAAGTGATTAATCTTATAGTTATATATAAAAATTTGCATTTACAAATTGCTTATTTTGTGCTGAATGGTGACATTAAAAAAATTCATTTGTAATTTGCAAAAAGATATTAGAGATAATCTTCTATTTTCTAAATTTACATCTTGTACACAATTTTGTGTAGTGCTTCATAATTATTATCTTCAAGTGAGCCAATTTGAATCATCCTCATCAATGAATTTGGTAGATAATAATGATGATGCTTGATAATTATATAATAATTTTCAAAATAAAAATAAATATCTCATCAAGATCAACTTAATAATTCTTTAAATTATGTTGATACATAAGTGGTAGCCACAAGTGTGGCCCATTTATCATCAATATTTACACCTTGTAATTTTATTCCTCCTTTTGAATCATTTTATAGTATCATGCTTAAATTGATTAATGCTAATGTGATGACACTTCCTCCCATCAAACCTATAGATACCTCCAAGCCCTTTCCAACTTCATTTGACCATAAAGCCTTTTTCCAATACCATTGTTAAACCATCCATGTGATATTGATAAGTTTTTTAGTTTGAAACATGGTATTCAAGTCCTTATTACCAACACTATGATTGTGTAGGGTATGACTGATAAAGGAAACAAATCCCTATCATCCCCGAATCAAAACCTGCAAGTATTTACTAATCTCGTGTCTTCTTATTCCACCACTATTATTGAGTCTAATGAACTCAATAACGTAAATGCTAATGACATGTGTGTTGAGGACAACAATGATTTGAACCTTATTGAACAACCTAAATCTAAGCTCGAACCTTGCATCAACTTTGATTTAAGGGAGAATATTAGGTACTTGATGGACCCCTATACATTACTACAAAAATTAAATGAAATCACTCACAAAGAGTGCACATTTATCCAGTATGTATGGTGGATGTGATTACTCAAGAACATCTCTTTAGACAGTGACATTGATCTCTTATAACATTATTTAGACAAGTCATTGCTTATTTTTTGTTCCTTTTTGTTTATCTGTGCATTACACCATAGTCATGTCATTTTTCTTTAATAAATCATTGTTTCTATCAATTGAATGACACTAATTGGTGAAACTATTATTGTTGTATTTGATCTTAAATATACTAGTATTTGATCCTCTATTCATACCATGAATTTACATGCAATCATTTAGCATAGTGAGTGCTTCTAACAAACAAAGAAAAAATCCTAGTAGTCAATATACTCTTAAATGCTTTGACTGTTATTAGAGTTGGGTAAGGGTTTTTACTATTTAAAATCTACACATTGTCCTTGTAAAGAATTATTTTTTGATCTCTTATTTCTCTTATTTGTTGTATTTTCCACTATTTTTACCATTCTCTTTAGATTGCATGACTGATCAATATTATTTCATTGTGATGTTACTTTTAAACATTCATGCTTGCTATTGTTATGTCTTTGTTTTAATGTTATCTTTCTTTTTAACTTGATCCCAAGCATTATGGTCATCATTTCTCCCAAACCCATCTTTTTCCTAAATCATGATTGAAAGAACATCTAATGCATGATAAAAATAAGACTTTCTTTTGTAATGTAGGGATTTGAAACCCTACCTTTCCTCGATGATCTTGACTAAAATTCTTCTTGCTTTCCTTTAATTTCTCACTCCTTCATTAACTCTATTTAAAATCAAGCTCCAACTAACTCATAATGAGTTAGAGTTTGAATGAAAGAATCCAAAATAAAATTTATTTAGTTTTTCCTCCAAACATGAAATTTTCCACTCCTTTTTTCCCTTGACTTCTCAGCATGATGGGGAAATGTTGTTTTAAATTTTTTTGAATCTTTTAATGATATAAAACTTATTTATCTCTTACACTTTGACAAAACACATCAAAAGCATTTGAAATAAAATTTTACCTTAAGGACACACCCAACCCACATGAGATGATATAAGACACTTAGAAAAGCTATTTTCCACACATGGTGAAAATAAGGTAACAATTAACTTTTCTATTATCCCTACCTTGAACTGATTTCATGTGAATTTGGGACATCCTTGGCTCAATTACATGAAAGTTATACCTTCTACCATCCATAAGTGTTTGAAGTTCCCTCACAATGGGTTTATTATCACAATTAATAATATTCTTTATAAGCTATTAGAAATATGTGGACATTTCACCCTTGACTTATTTTGGCCTCCAAAACCTAAGCCTTTGAAAACCCAAGAATATGTCCTTTTCTTATCTTATAAAAATCAAAACATGAAAGGATATCAACCTTGAGTAAACCTAAGGATATTCCATCTCCTCATCGGGGACCTAGACTCCTTCCAACACCTACTATACATTACACACACACATGTATATATATAGATACATATATACATATACATATGTATAAAACACACACACACACATGTATATATATAGATACATATATATACATGTGTGTGTGTGTGTAGTAGTAGTAGTAGTAGTAGTAGTAGTCCCACCTCCTACATCTTACAAACACCCAACATCCTACATCTCTCAACCTTGCAAGGTTCCTTGTACAAAGGAAGAAAAGGACCCTATGTTGATTGATCCCAAACCTTTGCAAATATCTAGTTGAACTAAGAGAAATTGTAGTATGAGACACCATTGCACTAATGCCCTCAAATTCACTCAAAACCATTTCCTTTCCCAAGGGAAGAAACTCATCTTAAAAATTTAAAATTGTATAAACAAAATGATTGTTCATTTTGCATTAAAGATTCTATTGTGATTAATTTAGATGATGATATTGATGATAAAGATATAGATTTTAATAATATTCATGCTAAAAAAGTTGATGCTAATGATTTTGATGATATACATCAGGATATTGGAATCCATCATAATCTTTCTTAAATATTTTAAAAAGCATTAATCCTAGCTCCTAGTGACAAACAAAGTTGCTCGTCATTAGAGCATGGTCCTTCTTTGGAAATTTTAGTAGATCCATATATTGTGCTTACTATTACCCCTCTTTCATCTTATCCACCATATCTAAGGTATTTTTAGTAATATTGGGAGTCATATGACCTGCTTGACTAGATTCACTTGTGCAATAGATTATTTTGTGTGTTTACTTTCATGTAATGTGCTTCCTCTATAATGTGCTACTTGATATGTATTTGTGTTAGTTTAATCTCTCTTTGGATTATAATTTTTTCTTCATTGGTGAGAGGTAATAAAGGGACTAATCATGTCGTGACATTCCTTTATTTTTATCTCAATTCTTATATATGTCATATCTATGTTATGTAATATATGTGCTATTGTCATAAATTCATTTTTGTGTTGTCTACTTGGGGATGATGCAAAGTGTCAAGATATTTCCTTTTGGTATCTACCATGTTGACTCAAATAATTTTGTTTATTCATATTATGTTCTCTTCTATCCAGTTCTACTACGTTTGGAGGATGAGGTAAATTCATTGAAATTATGCTTGATAAACATGAGTTATCAAATGCACATACTAACCCTAGTTACTAGATCCCCCTTATGTGCTCTCTTTTTGTCATATGCCCCATTTCACTTTATTTTGTTCTTACTTGGGTGAATAATGTTTTGGAAACAAATTTTTCCTTTAGATGCATGTATGTTACTTTAATGAAATTGCACCTAGTAAGGCATGCATAATCACTTCAAGATGGGTGAATAAATTCCTCTCTTTGTTACACTTAGTGCACACACCACAATCCTTTTTTGCAGTCAATTTATTTTCAATTTACTTCACAAGCTATGTCTTTTTCCTTTTAATATTTTGCAACAATTTTACAAGATGAGTTGACTAGCATAACACAACTTGATAAACTATTTGACTCTCCTTGCACCAATTATCTACATGAGTCATAGTAAGCATAATGTTACTAGACCAACATAGTCATTCTCCATCTTTTCTCTATTCATGTGTTTCTCCTTTTATCTTGTTCTTAGATTGATAAGATAGTAGGTTCCTTGGGTACTTGGTGTTTCTATCCTCTTTAATATCAATAGATGGAAATTTTTAAATGCTACATTCTACTTTAGCAAGAGGATTAATTAAAGTTCATATACATGATCAAGTGGGGGATAAATGTACCATCATATATTTTATCCCTATACAATCTCATGCTCACCTAGGAATTATTTTAGCATTTATCACCTTCCATGTTTGGCCATGTTTGATTCTTCTCACACCCGTTCAAAACAAGCATCTTAAACACCATATTGACCAATAGCCCTTGAACTATATTGGATTGGTAGGTAAATGGTTCCTATATTACCTTGACCTAGTACAAGTTTTTTTAAGGTGCTCTTGACCCTCCAAACAAATCTCTATTTTGAACCCCCTGACATTCGGGTTGCAAGAACATGAATTTCTCCTTTGTGTCCGCTTGATTCAAAAATTCAAAAATGTTTCATAAGTAGAGGTATAAAAAGAAATACAAAACCCCTCATTTGTATAATCTCATATCAAGTGTTCAATAACATCCTATGGAATTCAATTGAGAAGTTGATCAAGCATTATCAAGGAATTGCAATAAAGAAGTAAAGTTTCAAATCTCAAGAATTCATGATGGCATCCATCATCAACCATTTATGAATTCAACTTTACAAGTGTACATAAAAATCTTCGTGAATACTTCAACACAAGGGAGGGTGATGAAGGTATAAAGTTCCATTAAATAAATTCAATTTACATCTAACATCTACTATATTAAAGTGTGATTTCAATTCAATCATACATCAATTCTATTTTATGGTTAATTCCAAAATGAATCTTTGACATAAGGAAACCCCCACAAACTCAACTTTTTCATTCTTTTGAAATTTTCAATGATTTCATCTAAAGTGACTTCCATCTTATTCTTCTTGGATTTCTTCTTCTTCTTTTGAGTTACACTTGAATGTAGAACCATTGCCAATTTCTCGGATTTGTCCATTGTGCTTGATGAAGTGATTTGTGGTGTTGCCTCTTTTTGATGCTTTGTTTTGGTGTCAGCTTGTCAGAATTCTGTAGATGTCTCCACATCAACCTTTACATTGTTGGTAGAAAATTTTTCGGTATCCTCAGGACTGCCATCTGTCTTATGTCGAATGTGGACCTCTCAATTCAACAAAAAACCCAACATAGTCCTTATTCAATCAATGGATTTGCAAAGACAAACATGAATTGTTTTCTCTACAAAGTGATTGAGACGACCTGTTGCC
>MU226603.1:228807-246355 GCA_018584345.1 Thuja plicata
CTTCTACCACATGATTCTTAGCAAACATGTGAAGGTCAGAGACTAAAATTACTACAAGGGAAGAGAAAAACTTCACAATACAGTAATCCAAGCGAAATAGACACAACACACAATGAACCAGAATCAGTCTGATCAATAAGGGGTAAAACATCTACACAGTTATTGATTGTAAAAGAGGATAAACATGAATTACACAGAATGAGGTACAAGGTAATTACGATAATAGAAAGCTGTATAGAACCAGAAGAGAAGTAGATGGATGAAAGAAATAGACACAGGAGCAAAAAAAAAACTACAAGTATCAGACTACCTTTCAACCCTTTGCAATTGCAACTTTTCTGCTATATATAGGGTTATGACCATCTTGGGATCCCTTAGGATGCAACAAGCTTCGGATGGTCCTGGGAAACCATAACCCTAAAACACAGGAGAGAGGAAAAGAGAGAGAGAAGGCGGTCGAGAATGACCGAGTCAAAATAGATATTCATGATATTTTCCTTCCCTTCTCGATCTGGCAACTGGAAATCAGATTTGGTAGACGGCGGCTAGTAACATTTATGTTTACTCTGAAAGTCGTGCACACCGGTTCACCTATACTCCTCTGTAATAACTGCCTCTCTTATCTGTGAACAGTGCATAGCCAAGTGTTCATCTTATCATCGCCCAGGACTTCTTCTCCTTCCTCGTGGCACTTTTAGAACTTAGCTTAATTTTTGTTCTGCTCTGCAACACGTTGAATTTCTGCCTTTTTAAAATATTATTGCAACAAAATATTCTGGGGATCAACAGACCGCCCTGTGTATGATTTCCTGTGACTAGAAACCCCTCTGATCAAATCTGGAACATGAGCAAATAGAAACCATGGCTGCCGAGCGTTCTCCCCTGTCATCTTGCCGCCAGAACTTCAAATTCAAAATCAGGCGACCACGCGACAACGGCTAGTCTCTAAGTCGCAGAACTCAGTCTTTAATCATGGTTAAATCTCCAGACTTGGTGACAAAAGCACTTTTTAACCTCTATTTAACTCGAGCCTAAATCCAGCGACAAGGTGACCGTGTGAAATCGAAGTCGCGAGTCATTTTACTTAACTCATCATCTGTCTAGCGACCCACCGCCTAACTGCTACCTTTTAACCATCACGGCTTGTCGCCTAATCGCCAGATGCTCATGCCTCTTTACAAGATAACATGACAACCCCTAGTCGCTGAGTCGGGTGATCCTGTGTCTTTACCTTTAACTTGAAGCACGTGCCCTTTTCTCTTCACAACAACCTCGCGACATACCTTAATCGCCTAGTCAGAAGGACTTTTTTCCTGGGGCACTTTTATCACCAGACTTCACGACCACCGTCAGATCTCTTTACTTCTTCATCGAACAGCTGTATTTTAATCGCTTTATACTTCCTTATGCCCTTAAATCATCAGGAGACTTCGCGACTGAGGGAAAACATACCTTAGTCTTGTTATCACGTGATCCTCTTCCTTCATCAAGCGATCAGGCGACAACCATTAGCTCTGTGACAGGTGTCATCCGTTTTTTCGTCCACTTTATACATTATGGAAATCTGACTCACCGTCCTTATCTAGCGACATCCCGACTGAGGGAAATCTCTAACATCAAACAGTTAGTCGCATGGTCGGGAATGTTATCTCTTAACCACCATTTAATCACGAGACCACGCGACTGAAGAAAGAGCCTAACTGTTTGACTGAGCTAATCAAGCGATCATGCGACATGAAGTAGGTGCAAGGTCGGGAGACATTTCGTTGACTGTTGAATTCTCCATGTGATTAGGCGACTGAGGGCGGGCCCCATTCTTTATGTGACTTTCTCATAGATCTGGCGATTACGCGACCGAAGAGAGGTAGCCAAGTCGGGAGACAAAAAGAGAATATTCTAAAAGATCACCAGACCACGCGACACAAGGAAAAGCGAAGTCGGGAGAAAGAAAAGAATATTCGCCCAGGCTGAAGCGATCAAGCGACCTGACTTATGGCACATGTCTTAAGTGACTTAAAAAAGTAACGTCGAAATAAAATGAACCAAGGCTTAGGGTTTATTACATCATTTGCATGAAAGACTGAGGGTTTACAGGGTTTCTGAGGGTTTAGACATGAAGCCTGGAAAACAAGACAGAGGAAACAAGAAAGGGCAGACCAGGTCCATTGCACAGAAAGGAAAAAAAGGGCAACAGCTACCAGTGGATATCTAGAAGAAAATAATGTCATACCCAAGATCTTATTAACCCCACCAAAGGAGTTCATACCAATGGTGTGTTCAATAAAGGATAACAATGATCTAATTCAGTATTCAATTGATCAGCTTATCAGATCAATTTCTGCATTTGAGATTGTAGAAGTTAAAACATAAAAGAGGAAGATTGCATGTAGAGTTGTTGAAGATGTTGAACCTAAGTCATGAAATATGTTGGAGGATGTTGAATCATATATCTCAAGAATATTCAAGCAAGGTACCGATAGATACAAATGTAATTTACCTCTTAAGTGCTTTAATAATAGAAGGATAGGACATTTTTCTAATGATTGCAAGTATAAGGAATATCTTAGTGAATCAAAAGATGATGAAATAAAAGGCAATCAAAAGAAAGGTGATTTCAGGAATAAATTTAATTTCAAAGGAAAGGGTAAAAACTATTAGAATTCATAGAATTCAACCACCAAGATCCACTGCATGCAAAATAACCTGTTACAAAAGCAAAGCTTGGAGACAAGAATGTTTTGAAAGACAAAATGTTCATTCAGAGAGGGAATAATCAAATACAAAGAGATAAATCCTTATAAAGGAGATCAAAAACCAAGTAGGAGAAACCTAGGTTGCATGAATAATTAATAAAGAATTAATTATTGCATGCCTAAAGTTTAGCTTAAGTGAACAAGAGATAAAAAGACGACTTAAACAATTAAATCAATAATGATTTAATTAATAAGTGAACATAGAAATACCTTTTTACTCTAACACCCCCCTCAAGATAAACCTAGGGAGAAGCTAAAACCTAGAAGCAACTATTGAAAGAAGTAAATTTGGGTCCCGACAACAAGGCTTGATCAGGTACCCAATCACAACCAAATCTTTGTAAAGTGGAGAAATAGAGAAAACAACATGGGAAAAAACTCTACTCCAAAAAGAGATGGAAAAAACCATGCTAAAAAATAATGGCTCAAGAGACTCTCAAAACCATAAGTACAACCAACCCCCCCACGAGAGAAGATCGAGGCTCCAAATCCCCCTAGAATGATAGAACCCCTATGTCAATGATCAAACCAATGTGCCTCCACTGTGGAAGAAATAAAGGCACTGGAAGAAGAAGAGGAAACCCTTGAATGTGAGGAGAAACTAGAAGGCCTAGCTAATGCTCAAAAGAGAATGCATGAGACTCTTGTAATGGAATCTCCAATGAAGGTGGGCCAATAGATGTGATGAATCTATCATCTGAGGGGAGATGAATATCGTCAAGTATATCCTCAACAACTGCAGTAGGTGGCTCGATGCATGGAGCGATAATGTCTGGCAAAGTTGAAGAGGAATCCTAATGAACAGATGTAAACTCAACATGAGGTTGAGGTGTAGAATTCAGAACACTGATCTCAGGAACTATACATAAGTTCAAGTGACCTAACTTCACCTCAATAGGCTCTCGTGAAAAAGGAGAGCTATTGTTCGACAATGGAGATGGTGGACCAAAATGAGAGAAGGAATACAAGCGGGAAGAAAGATCAACTGTCCCTGTAGCAATAATATTTCCCATCTCACTATCTCTTATGTGTACTAAATCTGGAGTAAACTCAACTGTCCTCCCTGTCTCACCGTGAGTAATATGATAGATAGAGAGAAGGTTAGAGGACAAAGATGGAACACATAGTACATCATGGAATGCACCATCATAAATGTCAATAGAACCTTTCCCACATACAAACATAACAGTGTTATTCCCCATCAAAATGTGTGGGGTAGGAGAAGCCTCAAAAGAATTGAATAAACCCTGAGTAGATTCCATATGGTGTGAAGAACCTGAATCCAGTAGCCATCTAGAAGAGGGAGGTATAGTGGTTGCACATAATGCATAACCCTTTCCTAAGTCCTTTTTATTTTTCTGAAGTGATGATGAAGAAGAAGACCCGTGAGAAGTAGAAGAAGAAGGAATATCAATGTGGCTCTTCTGAAGAAGAGATTGAAAATTAGAAATTTGCTTTTCATATCCATCTATCTTCTTCTCATAACAATGAGACTCATCATGAGTGCCCTGTTTACAATAAGCACATTTAGGTCTTTCTGTATTCAATTTTTCCCCCTTAGGAGAAGGTGAGACAAAGGAGTGCTGAGAAATAGAATCCTTCTTAGACTCTGTGGTTGATGACTTTTGTTTCTACTCCTGCTTCCCTAAAGATGGATGAGCTACCAATGCATTGTTCTGTGATCCAGTGAGAGAATCAAGCTGAAATAGTTGTTCTTGTTCACTATTCAAATGATCACAAAACACATCAAAAGTAGGCATGGTAAATCTTGGACCCAAAGCATCCATGGTAGAATGGAATGTAGAAGAGAATATCTGAAAAGAACCACGAAGCTTGGAAAGTATCAGATAAATACACTTTGTATCTATCTTATTCTTTCCACAACTATGTAAGAGAGACCTTGTTGATTTGAATTTTGTTAAGAAATCCTGAATAGAGGAAAATGTCTCAGGAGCCATGGATGTCAATTCTGCTTCAATCTGAAGTACCTGAAACTCATTTACTGTGCCAAAGAGAGTCTAAAACTGCTCCCACATCTCAATAGGAGTATCACAACTATCAAGGTGAAAAATCAAACTATCTAAAACATGCAAAGAAAGAACAACCATGGACTCATCCATCTTGTTTCTATGTTGCATGACCTCGTAAGGATGAGTCAAAATGGGCTGAATAGTATCCAAACAAGACCATAACCCGCGTGACCAGAGAAGCCTAGTCATGCGAGATTTTCACAAATCATAATTATGTGGTGTGAGAAGCTCAACTGATGCTGAATCTACCATGTCGTACCTAAGCCTCTTTTATTTTATGTTTTCTTTCAGAACTAGATAAAAGATGTAGAAGGGTTTGTGTTTTATGTGTTAGAGTGTTCTGGTTTTGCTGAGATAAATGACAGAAAAACTAGAAAGAAACACCCCCCGATAGATACAGAAACCAAACCCCTGTACACCTGAGAAGCTAGAAGAAGAAACACTAAAATAAGGCTACAAAATCAATGGGTAAAATACCTGGAAAATTCCCCCCAAAAATATCTCAAGTCTGAAGCGGGCTCGTCAAGAGCTTTCTGACGCCTTTTCATGAGCCAAAAATGGAGTCTGTATGCTCATTCTAGAGGCTTGGAAGCGCTGAAAAGAAGGGATCTCTTTGACTATAAAAAAATAGTAAAAAAGAAAAATATCGAAATGAAACCCCTGCCAAAATATCCATCTCAGAAACATCTTTCTAACGCTATCTTGTTTGAAAAAAATGGCCTTTGTTTTCTCAAGTTATGAGCAGAACATCGAAGACTGCTCCAAAACAAGAAAAGAACCAAGAAACCCAAATTGCCATGCAAATTATTATTATTATTTTTTTTCAAAAATAAAATGAGGGCGTGAATTTTAAGGTAGCACAAAAATAAGGTGATGTGAAAATTGAGGTGTTTTTTGCCTCGAAAAATGTGCCAAGGTCATGTATGCAAACATGAGGGCCCACGTTTCAACTATGTCCAAATTGGACATGCCTTATATGAAAATAGGGGTTTTGGGGCATTCTGGACGCAACTCAGACGTCAATTTTTGCTCAAAGTGCTCCAAAAAATAAATCCTCCCAAAATCCACTAAAATCTGAGAGAAAAAACTTGAAACCCTTGGAGCTCCAAAAACTTCAAAAACTCAAGAATGGGCTGCAACAACAAGGCTCTGATACCATGTTAGAATTCACAGAATTCAACCACCAAGATCCACTGCATGCAAAATAACATATTACAAAAGAAAAGCTTGGAGACAAGAATGTTCTGAAAGACAAAATGTTCATTCAGAGGGGGAATAATCAAATACAAAGAGATCAATCCTTATAAAGGAGATCGAACACCAAGTAGGTGGAGAAACCTAGGTTGCATGAAAAATTAATAAAGAATTAATTATTGCATGCCTAAAGTTTAGCTTAAGTGAACAAGAGATAAAAAGGTGACTTAAATAATTAAATCAATAATGATTTAATTAATAAGTGAACATAGAAATACCTTTTTACTCTAACAAAAATAGCTTATGTTCCATGGAAGAATACTTTACTGAAGATGAAGATACTAATGAAACAATTAAGGAGTCTCTATTTTTAGCTATTTCTCAAAAGAAAGAGGAGATTTCAGTGAATGCTAAAGTTGTTGTCGAAGCATGAAACATAGATTATGGATGTTAAAATATATGACAGGAAATAAGAACATATTTGTCAATTTTGAAGAATATAATGAAAGAGAAATCAGATTTGCAGAAGAAGGACATGCGTAAATCAAAAGCATTGGAACCATATTAGTTGATGGTAAACATAGAAATGATGATATTTACTATGTTGAAGGTTTGAAACATAACTTGTTAAATGTTAGTCAAATGTGTAAGAAAGGCTACGAAGTTGTGTTCAAAAGTGATGGTTGTATTATAAAAAAGAAACATATTGGTAAAAGGGTTGCTAAAGGTTTTAGGACTATTGGAAATATCTATTACATTGAAGGCAAGAGTGAGAATTTTTTTTTCTAACTCAATGCAATGGAATATGGGGAGATGAAGTTGAAATGGAACTTAATCAAGACAAAGTAGATTCTACTTTGCATGATGAGAAAATAAGGGTCAAATTGGGTGATCCGTTGGAAGTTGATTGGATCATTCTAGACTAGAAGCAAGAAGACAAAAATTACATGATATACCAGAAGTAGATGAAAATGGAAAATTACAATTTAATGGATATTGCTATGGTTGCAATGTATATGGACACAGAAAGGTTGAATGCAGTATAAATCTCAATGTCAGAAATAATGATGCTGCTAAAATGAAAAATGATGGTCTAGTGTGTTATAAATATAACATGACAGGACATATTTGTCATGCCCAAATTTTACGTCCAAAATACAATGATTTTTTTTCAAAGCAATTAATGTAGTGTTGAATGTAGTAATGAGGTTACCAAAGATTACTAAACTAGCTTCTATATTTACAATGTTAATGAATTAGGTTATGTTAATAGGTAAGTTACTTTAGTCACAAGTAGGGGCAAGGGAAATCATGATGTCCTGTCAATGTCCCTCAACCTATTCGTTAAGTTTCCAAGTTTAAGTTGTTTGACCATCTAATCAGTGATTAACCCCTAATCAATTTGAGAAGGGAATTAAAATAATGATATAATTACATTGATTTTTATTTTGCTAAATTAAATCAGGGGGCCCTTAGGATAGATGTCGTAATGATCATGTTGGAACTAATGGGAAGTGTGTACTAAGAGGGGAGGGGTGAATTAGTACCTCTAAAACTTTTGTATCCTTTAATCAATTAACCTTTGTGTAATCAATTGTTTATCCAACCATCTGATCTATACTATCTTGATGTAAGATATATCAATTCATAAACTTAACATACATGTGAACATTCATAGAAACATTCATGAAAGTATTTTACACATAGCACAAGATATGATATCGCAGAAAACTCTTGTTAGGAAGTAAAAATTGCGTGGGCATGGCACCCAAAAATTCTTCACTATCTGCAGATTGGAAGGGGCCGATTAAGGCTTACAATTTGATCACTTCTAATGATGTATCTGGTTAAGAGTATCTATGGAGACCTGTTAAATTCTACTCAGTTAAGAGCTTTAGCAACACTGTTGAGTGCGCACTCGATTAAGAGATTTATAGTTGGACTATTAAATCCACCTTCCTTGAAAGGATTTTTACACTTTGCTTCACTTGTTAGAATGATATAAAATTACAATTTGACCTGGTATATGCAATCTCCTATTGCTAATTACAGATCCATTTAAGTTTAAATGAATAAGATTATCACCTAATGTGATTGAATAATACCTTTGATTCTTGGTAGCCTCTGTTCTTGGTTCTGATAACCAAATTCACCTTTTGTTGTTCTAGTTCTTGAAACTTTCAATCTAATCCATAGATGTGCTCATAGGATCCATTCATCCTCTCTTCTATATTAACACATGTATAATGAATGATTGCATCATCTATTTATAAGATGGATTGATTTCATCAAGTTTCACATAAAACAATGTTAACTCTAAGATCAGGTTTACAACTTCTCCTTGATCTCCTAGTCTATGTGTTTTAAATAAGTTAGAATGATTAAAGCACTTACATTCATGTTTCTTGTCCCTAAAGAAATGGTTTAAAAAAAATCAAGATTCTATAAATAGAATAAGGCTGTTTTATTTGACATGGAAGTCAGATCCACTTTTTGCGGGCTCCAACTGACTTTCAGTTTCTGACAGTCAGTTATGCTCTGAAGTTAGTTGATTGTCTTTCGAGTTCCTTGCTTGAATTGTTCTTTCAGTTTCCTCTGTGACTGTCTCTTGGGTTGCACTATATCCTTCATGTCGGGTTCCTATTTATCCTTTCCACTTTGCATTTTTGGTGTATACATAAAATTGTGTCGTCAGTTTTCTTTGTACTTAGCCATTTTCAGTGATCTCTTATAACTGTATTTTCGGTTTGCTCTTTGTCTTGTCTTTTGGTGTATGCTTACCAAAAGTGTTCTTTACATACTAATGGAAAATTAATGTCATCAATCTCCCCCTTTGACATTAGTATCAAAAACTAATATGTACAAAATACTAACAAAATGTTAAGTATATTGTACAACATATATAATCCTTAGTCATTTCATGACTACCCCTATGTATATGCCGGTATATCATTATTTTCCCCTCTTTCGGTAGTACTGTATAGTTTCCTACCTATCTGTACATATCATATATTTCCCCCTTTTTTGATATTAAGGGCAAAGGTGTATACCTTATAATTTATCAAAAATGTGAGAGTGTGAAGACTTCATGTCTTCCATTATCTTCTCCCATTGTTCCTTCAAGTTCTCTAGAGCCATTTACTCGAGTGTGATCTTGGAATGCATATCATAGATGCTATCTTCTACTGACATCTCAGGGGTTGCTATCAGTTGCCTTGCCAAACTGATATGTTTTTGAAGAAGTGTTAGATTTGGTAGAAGTTGAGCTTGAATCTCAGTGAATTCTTCCCTGAATTGTGTCTTTGCTTCCCATAGTTCCTACCTTAACCTTTTGATCTTAATAATTTCTTCATAATGAATCTTAATTGCATTGTCTCTGGTGATTAAGTTGTTAGCACTATTAGCTAAATCAGAATTTAACTTTTCTATGTTTTCACTATGCTCTTTAGTGAACTTTTCCAGTGTGCTTAGTTGTTGAATCAAGGAAATAGCTTCAGCAATAATGGGATCTAATTCACTTATGAATTTTGAAATTTTTACCTTGTTAACTTCCACTTCTTGGCTGATGTTCTCAACAAGTTTCTGTTGGTACTTCTTCTCTACTCTCTCTTTAATTGCCTTCTCTGCATCAATGTTCTGTGTTGTAATGGCTTCAATGAGAGTGACTAGTTGATCAATTATTAGTTTATTCTGCTCAACATCAACATCGGGTACAATTTGGTGCAATATGTCCCTTGTTGTTTCCAACACCATGGAGTCTCGGTGCTGCTTCCTTAGCTTATCCTGTAATGCCTTTCTCTGGCATATTTCACTGTATTCTTTCAATGCTTCATAATCAAGTGTAGCTGGGTCACATTTGGGTATCTCAATGATTTCATCTAAAGTGACTTCCAACTTATTCTTCTTGGATTTCTTCTTCTTCTTTTGAGTTACACCTGAATGTAGAACCATTTCCAATTTCTTAGATTTGTCTGTTGTGCTTGATGAAGTGATTTGTGGTGTTGCCTCTTTTTGCTGCTTTGTTTTGGTGTTAGCTTGTCAGTTTTTTGTAGATGTCACCACACCAACCTTTACATTGTCGATAGAAAATTTTTTGGTATCCTCAGGAGTGCTATCTTTGGGTTTTTTTCCTTCATTAGTGTCCTTATGCACTTCATCTATCTTTGTATGTGCATCCATATGTTTTTTTTGATTCTCCTCTTGTAATCTTATCAGTTTTGGTCACAATGTGAGTGTCTCCGATGTCCTTCTGATCATTGGTGTTGTCTTTCTTTCCTTCTTCCCTTGCATCCTCAGGAATGATTGAATCTTTTTCAGGTGACTTGTCTTTTCTTAAAGAATATTGATGGCTTGTATCAATATTGGCATGTTTCCTGGTATGTCCACATGTGCAATATCAAATGTTGTGTCCTACTCTTCGGTTGTGTCCTTGGTAACATTGACATCTTCATCTTTCTTTACTTCTTCTGTTGGATCATCGGTTATGTCAATGATTGTGTTATCCACAATGTTTTCCTTGGTTGTGTCTGGCCATGTCTTATCTACAACATCCATATTTTTTTTGCCGGTTGTGTCTTGTTCTTCCTTTTCTAACTCAACTAATGTGTCATCTTCTGCATCTTTGATAAATATATGTTCTTGAGTTTCCTTATTATCATTTTTTTGATGTGGGCCTTTTTCAGGGCTTTCTTCCTTAATAGGTCTATTTATAATTTTACTCTACTTTTTGTGACTTTCTTGTTCAAGCTCTATAAGCCTCCCTTCAAGAAATTTGTAGGCACTCAACTTGGGTGAGAACTCCTTTTTATGGTTCTCCACCATCTCATCAATTTCTTCCTTCTTGGATTCAGAAGGCATGAGAGTAACAAGCACTCTTTCCCTTATCTCCTTTTCATTCATTAAGGCAAATGTCCATCTAGCATATAGTTTGTCCAAGAGTTCCCTTGGTACATTATTACCTTCAAACTAAATCGGTACATACTTGAATTTGTACATCTTTGCAATGATGGCATCTTCAACTTTGTTCTGATCTTCTGGATCCAATTTCAACCATCTTCTAATCTTAGAATTTGTGATAGATCTTGAATTTGCAATAGATTTTCATACCTCATCAATGCTTTCTATAACTTTTAACCTTTTCTACTTATACACCTTCATCTTGTTCGGTGTCCTCAATGTCTTCTATGGTTCTGATGAGCTTCCTTATTCTTTTGTTTGGCCCTCTTTTCGGTGTGGTCAATTTCCTCTTATAGGTTCTTACGTGTCCTTTCTTAAAAGGTGAAGGACTTGAACCCTTAGCTATTTGGCTTCTGGTTCTTGAAGCAGCTATGGTTCTTGGCTTCTTGGTTGGTGGAGGAGGTGGTGAATCTAACTCCGTGGCCTCAGATTCATTCCTTTCTTTAGCTTCACCGATAGGGAGCTATCCTTTGGTCTCTTCCTCCTTTTCAACTTATTCTTCTTGTTCAGTTCCTTCCCCTATAACCGACAATATTTTCTTAAGGTTCTTGACCATTTTGTCCTTTTTCCTGACAATTTTCTTTACAACTAGGCTAGATTTGATTCTTGATTTGGCCTCCTCATAAGTTCCAAATTTAAGTTGTTTCTTATCTAATGGTTCATTTATCAATGCATCAATTGCTTTAGATGCTTGATCAATATTTATCTCATATTCTAATGATTGTAGACATGCTGTCCTTGGTAAAAAAAATCTCGATATAAGTATGGTATATATCAACCATGAAGCATATTTCATCTTTGAAGTTCTCAATGAGTTGCTTAGGGATCCTTACCCTCTTCTGCATTCGGTCCTTGAATACAGTAAAGTATTCATCCATGACTATTTCAAAGTTGTCTCCCAGTGATGTTATGTGTTCATTGATCTGCATGGTGAATGGCCTTATGGTATCCCATTTTACATCTCCTACTGATGGAAATGTCTAGATTGAAAGTAGAAGAAAATGCAAATGATAAGTGAGACAAACTTACATGTATTTTTCTTTGCATTCCTTATAGTCTTCAAATTCTCTTCTAACTGGTTTAGTAGAAGTTGAGATAAATACAATTGAGTTCCCTTCTCCACAATCTTGTATGTTGTGTCTACTACACCGGATGCTATGTTGTTCATCTTGCTAGCTTGAAAGAATTTCTAGCCTAGGACACATGCTTTGAATTTCATCTCATCATCAGTAATAGTGGATACCTTCAATCCTCTACCATCCCATTTGGCTCATGTGTTCTTTTCAATCTCATCCTTGGGTGGGTGCTTTGATGTTTTTACCTTTTTGGTTACAGGGTTATCGATGACTACATGGATAACATCTTGGGTTATCATCTTCAGTTCATCCAGCCATGGTTTGTGATTGTGCATTTGGCTCAATACTAACTGAATCCACTCGGTTTTTTGAAATCCTTCAAGAATAACAAGGCATTAGTGAGCCCTTTCACCTCTATGTATTTATGTTCATCTTTTAAGGATCCATCTTCATTTCCTAGCTTCTTATAAGCTTGTTCCACCTGTAAATCACCAATTTTTGCAAATCTTGCAGTGGATAAATTCTCGCATGTCTTCAATGAGAAAAACCCTAGCTGGTATTCATGAGAATGCTTCAACATCGTTGGGTTGTGAAGCAACCTCAGGGTGAATCTTGTAATGTGGTTTTGCACACACATAATTCTTGACGAGTTTGATCTCATCTTTCTTGATGCTCTTCTATTTGGTAGTTCTTGAAGTGGTGGCCATTTTTTAGATTTAGGGCTTTATGAGAAATGCGTAAAATATAGTTGTCAGTTGTTGTAGAACTTAGTGTTTACACCAGTATTGATTTCTGATATGCTTGGAGCGCTTTGTGTTGAGTTTCAGTTGCTCTATGATCCTATCACTGTTTGCACAAAATTCGCTCTCGTCACTCTACTCTAGTCATGGTGAACAATGAGACCCTTCCGTCACCTTTTTATATTTGTTTGCCCTAAAAGTGAGTCATTAATACTTACCTACTCCTCGGTGTGCAAAGACAAAGTTTTTTAGTTTAAGACATTAACTTCCCTTTGGTGAAAATGCGATGTTTTGGGGCAGTTGTTCAACTCTTTTCTTTTACTGATGAGTTTCGGTGTTGCAAACAACTTGTTCACTTTGCTTGATTACCAAAGAGGCTAAGTTTACACTAGCAAATTTGCTTTCCCATGTTAACCAATGCTTCTCCATAAGTGTAGGCAGTTTCAGCTTTGAGTGTATACCAACGAATTTTAGTATGTATTACTTGATAGCATATTTATCATAGATTTTAAACGAGTAATACCATGATGCATATTTACTTATGCTAATTTTGCATTTCATCAACAAATTATGGAACTGATGTAAAATAATATATAGTATAATGCAGTTCCATACTTACTTGTTATGCTTAGATGGGGGTGGTGATGTCACCAAATCCATTGAATGTGGTGTCACCATTTGTATTGCTCGGTCTAGCTTCATCATTGTTTGAATCTCTTCTCCACATTTTGTCTCTCATTCTCCAGATGTCTTCAATGGTGTCTCCATTGGGATATGTGCTAGTTTCTGTCATTCAGTCTCTGCAGTCTTTCTTGAGATGAACAATTTTATGATAGTGTAAGCATGCCATTCCGGGGTTAGTCCAGCCTCTAGACTTTCTTGTCCACTGTCTCATACAGTTTGTAGCAATGTGACCAAATATTCCACATGTTTTACAATTTGTCCAAGTGTTGTAATCCCATACATACTGGTTACCGACTCTTTTCTGTTGATAGGGAGTTTCTTGACCTTTAGGCTTCCATGCTTGCCTTTTATTTTTCCAGCATTCAAGAGTTGTGTGCCCATTCATTTTTCAAGTAGGATAGTATTTGTCCATGTAGGTTTCCTTCTTTGGTTGTTTCATCTCAGACTTACATTCATATGCTTTATGTCCTTTCTAGTTACATTTATAACAAAATCCTATGAATGAAGATGTAGATTTAGGAATACCTTTCATTTTGCCTCTGCATGCATTTGATGTGTGGCCTTGCTTTCCACAGTGATTGCACATAAGCTTTCTTGGTCTTGGATTTTCATATACATTCTTTGGATCAGGTTGATTGGGTGATTCTCCAATCTCGATAAAACATAGACCGGTGTTTTTGTTGACTCTTCGTTGTCCTTCAAGAAAATCATCCATTCTTTTATTGCTTTCTTCAGCTTTCTCCATAATTTCATTATGCTACTGCTGAATTCTTATTTCATGTTTCATCTTTTCATTTTCATCCCTTATCTCATCGATAGCTTCTATTCTTTCAACGAGTTCAACATTTATTATGTTTGCCTCTTGACTACTAAGAATAATCTGATTTTTAATCTCATGGTGATGCTCTGTGAATATTTGTATTTTAGACTCTTTCTCTTGTAGCTTTTCTATAATCTTTCTTCTATCATCAATATCTAGTGTTCTTTCTTGTTTAGCTTGTCTAGCATTGTTCATGACATCAATCATCCTTACCATCTGTGTCTCTTGACCAATTTGCAAATATTTCACTTGGCCAGCCAGATGTTGATTGATTTCAGTTAGGCTTGTGATGCTTTCTTTTGATGTGTCTGATGCTTTTCTTGTAGTTGATCCTGAACACTCAAAGAAATCTGGCATCTCTTCCTCATAATAATCTATTTCATTATAGTGAGATGCCATAATCTTTCTTTCATCTAACAACTATCTCATATTGATTCTAGCTTCTTTATATTGCTCATAGAACACCTAAATTTCTAGCTTCTTATTTTCAATATTTTTTTCAAGTCTGTACTTCTCCATTATATGACCTTTTCTCTTAAGCCTTTAAGATTTTTCAAAGAAGAGACTTAGCTCTGATACCAATTATTGGAATTAATGGGAAGTGTGCACTAAGAGGGGAGGGTCGAATCAGTACCTCTAAAGCTTTGGTATCCTTTAATAAATTAACCTTTGTGTAGTTAATTATTTATCCAACCATCTAATCTATACTATCAATTCATAAACTTAACATACATTTGAACATTCATAGAAACATTCATGAAAGTATTTGACACATAACACAAGATATGATATCGTAGAAAACTCCTATTAGGAAGTAAAAACTACAGTGGGGATGGCACTCACAAATTCTTCACTATCTGCAGATTGGAAAGGGCTGGTTAAGGCTTACAATTTGATCACTTCTGGTGATCTACCAGGTTAAGAGTATCTGTGGAGACCTGTTAAAGTCTACTTGGTTAAGAGATTTAGCAACATTGTTGAGTGTGCACTCTGTTAACAGATTTATAGTTGGACTGTTAAATCCACCTTCCCTGAAAGGATTTTTACACTTTGCTTCACTTGTTAGAATGATAGAAAATTACAATTTGACCTGGTATATGAAATCTCCTATTGTTGATTATAGATCCATTTAAGTTTACATGAATAAGATTATCACCTAATGTGATTGAATAATACCTCTGATTCTCGGTAGCCTCTGTTCTTGGTTCTGATAACCAAATTCACCTTTTGCTATTCTGGTTCTTGAAAATTTCAATCTGTTCCATAGATGTGCTTGTAGGATTCATTCATCCTCTCTTCTATATTCACACATGTATAATGAATGATTGCATCATCTATTTATAAGATGGATTGACTTCATCAAGTTTCACATAAAATAATGTTAACTTTAAGATCAGGTTTACAACTTTACCTTGATCTCCTAGTCTATGTGTTTTAAATCAGTTAGACTAATTGAAACACTTACATTTATGTTTCTTGTCCTTAAAGAAATGGTTTTAAAAACAAATCAATATTCTATGAATAGAATAAGACTGTTTTATCTGACCTGGAAGTCAGATCCACTTTTTGCGGGTTGCAACTGACTTTTAGTTTCTGACGGTCGGTTATGCTCTGAAGTCAGTTGACTGTCTTTCGGGTTCCTTGCTTGAAATTTTCTTTCAATTTCCTCTATGATTGTCTCTTGGGTTGCAATATATCCTACATGTCGGGTTCCTCTTTATCCTTTCCACTTTGCATTTTTGGTGTGCACACAAAATTGTGTCTTCGGTTTTCTTTGTACTTATCCATTTTCGGTGATCTCTTGTATCTGTATTTTTAGCTTGCTCTTTGTTCTGTCTTTCAGTATATGTTTACTGAAAGTGTTCTTTGCATACTAATGGCAAATTAATGTCATCAGATCAAATATACTAACATTAACGAAGTTGATAACACTTATTATAATTTAGTTTAATTACTCTTTTAATAGAGTTTGATGATGTGAAATTTAATTAATATGATTACTTTAAATGATTAACGTTGCATTTCTGATAAATTTTATATCCTAACAAAGTAGTGTATTAAAGTCCAACCTTTGTTGATTAAGTCAACTAATTTAAAAAAATACTAATGTTTATTATTTCATTAAAACCACCACTAAATTAATTTAACAATTCTCCTATATAATTACTATATCCCAATAGCAATAATATATGATACATTATTTAGTTTAAGTTTGATTGAACCCTTTAAAAAGTTATTTAATGAAAATATAATAATAATAGACTAGGTTTATTAAAACTAATCATTTAATAATCTTAATAATTACACCCTTTAAAATGTCACTAATAATATATATTTGATTACTTAATTAGAAATTAATTTAATAATCGTCCATAAGATAAGTTCTTAATAACAATCTCTTTAATAATCATCTAGATGCATTATTTATCATTAAATTATTTTAAAAGTGCTTTGATCAATGGATTCAATTAATTAGGCTAAAAAGTCCCACCAAAAATCAACCGAAAATATTATTAACACAATTTTTAATGAGGACAAAAGTCAAAATAAAAGAATTCCTCCCAACACATTTAAATTCTCATTAAAATCATTATTTAAATATCAACTTGCACAACCCTAACCCTAATTTTGAAATTAAGGTTAGGGGCAGTTTTTATTTTTAAAACCAAAAAGATGTTTCTAATTTCATTTTTCTTCCTCATTTCCTCCTCCTTTCCTCTAAAACCCTAGTTCTATTTTTTTTGTTCTTCCCTTGATTTTAGTTGCAGGTATGAAGAGCAAATGGAGGATTCAACAAAGAGATTTATGTATATTTTACCTTGCATATACAAGGTTTTGTATATATGTTTATGTATAAGTTATGTATATAATAATGGACTGTGCATATTTTTTTTTGTTTTAAATCATACAAAGGGTTTCATTTTTATTTAATGGTTGAGGGGCTGTGTTTTTTTTGTTCTGAATATACTATTAACCCATGTGTTTTTTTATTGGAGGGTTTCGATTTTTTTATAAATGTCATGTTCGAAGGTGAGGGAGGGCGTGGCTGCTGTGGTGAGTCGCGACTGCCTCACCCCACAATCCACCGATGTGCGGGTGGGGGTCGTGGCCACCACGGGGGGCCAAACCCCTCCCCCTTCACCTTCTTCCTTACAGGAAGGGCAGTGGAGGTGGGGGCAGGGCTGGTTCCCCGCCGCCACCTCCCAACAAAACCGCGCACTGTTAAAAAAAATAACTCATTTTATTATTATATATATTTTTAAAGAGCATAACATTATATAAAAATCATATATAT
>MU226603.1:246405-273414 GCA_018584345.1 Thuja plicata
TATATATATATATATATATATAGTATTTAGTGTTCCACAGAATTAAAATTATTAGGGATTACATAGGTAGATTTATTTGTTACAACATCTACTAATAAGAACAAACATTGCAACACTAATAACAAATGTAGATATTTTAGAAGCTATTAAATATTATTTTAGATTAGTGCAACTCAATAAATCAACAGTTCATAAATATATGTTTCATGAGAAATGCTCCATTTCAAAAGGGAAATTTGATCTACTTCTATGTTCAAGATTGCACACCAAAAAAAAAGACCATAAATATTTTTTGTTTTCTTTCCTTTCGAAAAGAACCCATTCTCATAAGCTACAAGTGATGAAATGAAACCTCTTTTATTTCTATTACATCATTTACAAAGTACATAGATGAATATTGCATACAATATCCTTCATTAGCTGCATTTTTTTTGTATGTTATCTAGCAACTACTCAATCAATTAAAACTTATTTCAATCTATAAATGTGATTATTTTGTTTGTTCATAAAAACTATGAGTTTCACATTTGAAGGAACTTTTATTTGAAAGACAAATAACATAGAATATTTGATCACTTTTAGAAGAAATTTCACAAGGAAGCTATAAACATAACCAACAAATTTTATTGCTCTCTAGTCTATTTATATGGACATTGAAATGCCAAAACAAAAAAAATAATCATTTTATCTATTCAGTTTCTTTCAAGTATGAGAAAAATGTATAAACTCAAGTGCAAGAATCCAAAATCTAGAACTTCACAGACTAACAAATCTTTCACTAGAACACAAGGCTACAAATTTCCAGCCACAGGGTTACTACATATTTTCTTCCTAAACATCATATTTTCTAACATTAGCCTCATGGGATTTTACAAGAACAGCTATAGAAGTGCAATATTCTTTTTCTTCTAAGCTCAACCTTTAGTCTTCATGAGCTTCAAGCAACAAAGAAGAAATCTGCAAATAGAAAATAAACAAGAAGACCATGGGAAGCTTACCTCCCATCCTAGGCCCCTAAGAGGCCACCCGAGCTTGGGGAACCAAACAAAGGTAGGATACACACATGCAAACAAAAAAATATTAAGAACAACAAAATATAAAATCTCCCAACCATGGCTGTCACAATGGGTCACATATTGACCCTATAATGGGGTGAAGTGGACCAAGTATTCTATGGGGAGAAATCCATCCAAAAGAAATAAAATATACCAGCCTTCACAAGGCATCAAAAATCATCTTCTCATCTCCTTCCCAAATACACAACTACTCTCTTATGACCCCCAATGCATCAAGCCAAAACTAACTCCCTTATGGCCCCCAAAATAAAGAGTGGAATGACTTCATGGAGCCCATACTCCATGTTTTCTCCCTCTCTTCCCTGAGGAGAGACTCTACACCCATGGGCTGTCCTAATACCTTCACCCCCAAGACTACTATTCCCTCCCAAGGGTGAGTGGACCTTAAAAATCCCATTCACAAATGCATTCTAAACACCACAGAAAATCACAATATAAGAAAGAAAACCAAATCCAAAGCCTCCATTGCCACACTTATTCAAAACATGAAAAGTATGCATACAACTATTATTTTGCACACAAACAACATGCTTCTACCAATAATGCAACTCAAGCAAATGCAACAAGCACAAAGAGATGGTGCCACCAACCTAGATCCAGGCTTAAGGTGTGGATTTGATGAAGAGCTCCCTTTTTACCTAAGTCCTCCTTCTCCAAGCTTCTTCAAAACTAGTAATGTCTCTAAGATAGAGAGTGGGTGTTCAACTCTCAACCATGGGGAGTCTCCACTAAAAAGGCCTCTAAAGTGCTCTTGGGAAAAGGTAAGTTTCTCATTATTTTCTCTTCCCTAATCTTCTTACAAGCTTACTAAAAATGGATTCTAAAAAGGTAACCCAAAAAGTGAACCAAGTCTTTCCACCAAAAAGGATGGGTTGTCTAACCAAGACCATGCTTCCAAAAGTGGATTTTCATTTATTTTGAAAATCCAACTTTTGGAAGGGTCCTTTGGTCAACTAGGGGTTGTCCTAGGGTTAAAAGTGACCCTTACCCATAGGTATATCAAATGGGTTTCCTAAAAAATTTCAAACACACCCCTAGGTACCTTTCTAGCCTCCCAAAAGTCCCATAAAATCATACCCACAAAATTCAAGTGAATAGACCACACTTCAAGCTCCCTAACCAAGGGGTTCACATGGGGATTCTCTTTGGTACTAACCTAGGTTGGTAAGAAACCGATCCTCAAGTGGACATGTCATGGCCACATGTACACATTACAAGTGTTAAGTGACACACAAATTTTACACTTCACAAGGCACATGACATTTCTACTTGAGGACACACATGAATTAAAATTAAAATTTATATTATGAATTGAACACATACAAACATTTACGTTTATGAAATTAAACACAACACAATGAGGTCTTGTCTCTTATTAGACACGACCTTGGCTTTTCATTAGATTCACATAGACCTAGGTTTCATTCCCTGAGTTTAATACCATGGTTTTATTCCCTGCACACTAAATCTGAATATCAGGAGTCCGAGGAAATATAATATATATAATAATGAAATATACATTATTCAAAACTTTTATGAAATATAGGTACAAACTCAATTTAACTCCTAAGATCATATGTATTTATAACATCATTTAAGCATTTAAATTTTATTTTACAATAGAAATCACATTGCATCATAACTGAATCAAATCATAATTTCCTAATAAATCACCTAAACATATATAATCCACCGCATATTCATTAAATCCAAATAACCATAAATGAAAAACCATAATTATATTATAAAACTAATCATCATGAGCATCATAAGATACTGTTCATCTAGAGTTTAAATGATCAAATCTAGTCTGATCTAATAAGGTATAAATCCACAATGTATCATACAGAATTCACATAAAGGCCTTTCAAAAGATTTAAACAACATCAAAAACTCATCTCAAATAGTCCTATCTTAGCAGGATTTTACAACGCATCCCAAGTCTATGTTAGTTCACCTAACTCAAGAAGACATAGATCGCCCTGAGGTACAATCTCACAAGGGCACTACCTGGTCATAACTGCAATAATAACTCAATCTACACCTCTCAGAATGTCAATCATAAAATGGAAATGTGGGAGGCTCTACAATATTGCAAGGTTTTGCAAGGATGGTCTAGTTTACTATAAATTCAATATGATAGGATACATTGCCAAGTTTTAAAAAAATGCAATAAAACATGATGATTGCAAAAGATTCAAAAGAAAGGAACATAATATATTTGATGTGGAAAATAGAAGGTGTCTCTGATGGTGGTCTGGTATCCATTTTGGATGTTGTTTCCTCCTCTGTCAAATGATTCAGACTACAAGGTCCAGGGGAATTTTTCATATGAATTTTTTTTATCCCTTGAGGATGGATGTTGGGTATCCTCTCAACATGGCTATAAGGCATGAAGAATTTCCAAAGGTAGGATTTGTGTTTTGTGGTTGTACAATATGAAATTGGAGGTTTGATTGATGGATGGATTGTACATATAAAAATATAAAGGGGATTGAGATAGAGATGTGTTTATTAAGAATATATAATGTATTAAGAATGATTGTCCTTTAAGATGCCTAGAATGTATTGAATCTATTAACCTTAATTGAATTGTATTGATTAAGTATTGAAATTGTGATTAAGGAGAAGATAAGATGTTCCTTTTTATCCTCAAATGCACAAATGGGAGATCCACATTGATCAACCCAAGAGAAGGGTTAATGCACAAATGAATCAAATATTTTGAAAGGAGAATAACAAAGGAGATACCTTAAATCCTGTTAATTGTATGTATAGAAATGATATATCACAGTAATTGAAGAGATAGGAGAAATGCACTAACCTTGAAATATTGTAGATCAAAGAATGTTATTTTCTGAGGTTTGTAGACTATTTCTGGAAAAACTGATAGTTGATACCGAACTGAAACGTAGAGACGAACAAAACCCAGAAATCATTTTCTGTTCCGATGTCATCTTATGAAAAAGGTTGACCTTGACCCATAAATGTCAACCCTGACCCAATAATGTCGACCCTGACCTGCATAGATCTGAAAGTAACTTTGTTCGCGGATCCTGAAAGTTTGCCGAAAAGGATATCTAGATTTGGTCTCAAATCAACTGTTCTATACCTGTACCTGCAAGAAAAAGGAGATTGTTTGTTGTGGGGGAGGGGTTTTCCTTAGTCAAAACCCAATTTAGAAATTAACCTTGAAATCAATAAAGTACATAATGCTAACAAGTAGTATAATTGAATCTAACAATGAAGCTATGATATTCAATAGATATGTAATTGAAATTCAAATGTGTGCAAGTATGTAAGTATGAAAGCATGAACTCAATATGAACCATAAACCTCCATGATTGTATGCTTGAAATCCACTTTGAAGAGGTGATGAAAGAGTCTTGAAGAGGCACAAAGGATCTTGAAGGAAGATCACACCACCATGATGGCTAGATCTAGGGTTTGAATGATGGATCTTGAATGTTTGCACCTAATCCCTTCAAAGGCTTGAGAGCTTGAATCCTTGATCTTCAATGGAGAACTTTAATGCTTGAGGAGAAGACTTGAACACCTTGAGAATTTAGAAATGGATGCTTGAAACTTCTCTTGATCATCTAATTGATAATTTGTAATGCTTAGAGAAAATGAGAGAGAAATGCTCCATTTTATATGAAATTAGGGCACAATCTTCTAAGGAGGCCTACATAGGAGAATTAAATTCCCATTAAAGCCTTTAACCCTAGGAAAGGACCTATATTAAATATAATTTAGGAATCAATGCTTTGAAACCCGAAACAGCTGACCCGGAAGCGGGAAAACTAAATTTTTGATGAACCCCGACAGCCGACAAGTTTCCTGATTTGAAAGGGGGACCCAGGTCAGGGTCGAGGTCGACTTTTACCTAGGTTGACCCTAACCCAGGGGGTCAAAACCATTGGAAAATATGCCAGGTGGGGTAGGAGGTGCCCAGAGAGGTCCAATCAGGGTCCTGAACCAGCACAGAAGCATGAGATGATGCAGAAATAGGATGATGATATGGTAGAGGTCAAAAACATCCCCTAAGGAGGGCTAAATGCTCTTAACATGGAAGTGCTTCCATTTTAAGATGATACAGTGGTCTAGAAAGATGATTTCTTGGTTTTGTAAACAATGTAATATTTGTTTGGTTGTTGTTTCTGAGTTGCATTCAAATATGGGTTGGGGATATGATATGTCTTCAAGTTCTCAAATTAAGATACGTTTTAATGACTTGGATAACAGTGCTATAAATTATAGAAGTTCTCTTCATAGGATAAGTATGTGGAATATTTTTTCTTCTAAGGCTACTAACTGGGTTAAGGACACAAAGGGTTGTTGCTATAAAAAAGAGATAAAATCTAAAAATGTAGATCAAGAATATGTTAATAAGGAGCAAGTTTTCTTATCTTGCCCCTTTAGATGAAGTTTATATATCAAATGAAAATATTTTTACTTTGTTGAAGAATGTTGGATAAATGTTCCATCATATGGGTAGGCTTTTTTTGAGTTTCTCCAGGAAATGTTTGGGGTTGTTGCCCCTCTTTCATCTAAATTAATGCATCAGGGTGATGCATCTATCCAGGGGATTCTTTCTTATTTATTATTTTTTTGGACTGATGTTGGTACTTGATTAATAGAGTTGTGCAACGGAAAATATATTCTTTTCCTTTGTCCTTGATGACAATGGGAGAGAAAGATAAGGAAAATGTTATTTATTCATGATTTATTTGGTTGTTCTAGTAAGGGGGACTTGTTAGTAATTGACATTTTTGTCAAATCATTTTTTTTGTGGTTTTTTTTCCATTAATGACAAGGGGGGAGATTGTTGGAAATATATATTTGGTTGTTTGTTGTCATTGATGTCAAACATTCTGTTCCAAAGGTGTTTGTGGTTTCTCAAATACTGTGATCCATATTTTGTGTACTGAACCTATAGAACAGTGGAAGACAAGTGTGATTCAAAACAATGCTAAAGTGCAATGGAAGATAAGTATGAGTTCAACACAATGAAGATGGTTATGTATCCTGTGATCATGTGAAGAGAGTGTTTAACAATGCTTTAGTATTATACTCTTATATCTAAAATTCTGTGTGATCTGGATGTTTTTGGTTCAATGAAAATATAAATAATGTTTTATAGTTGTTAATTGTGTGTTATTTGTGCTTTTAGAAAGGTTTTTTCTCTAGAAATCAAGGTTTAAATCATATTGATACTTATGTTGATGACTTCAGGATTTGGTCTTCGTTGTGGTATTTTCTGGTTTTCTAGAAATTATTCTAGGAGTTCTAGAAATTGTGTCATTTATGTTGCAGTTCTATTCAATTATTGTCCTAGTTTGGGAATGTGTTGTGATAGCTTATGGCGAGGAATTTTGGCATGTGACATGGATTTTGACATGGTGTGTGGATCTCTCCATAGCGTGTGGAGGTATAGATTCAATCAACTTGTTAAGTGGTTCTTTGGACAATGTGTCTAATCACTTTAGAAGTTATCCTGATAATTGTGAACCTGTCATCGGGCTATGTGTAGCATGTTCCTGATCCCTCTCTCTCATGGAGTAGATCATGCTTCTTGATTTAGGTTTGGGTTATGCATTTAATGATTATCTCTTATCTAGATGGGTTTGTGCTACATGTGACCTATGCATTTAATGATTATCTCTTGTTTAGTTAGGTCCATTTTGTGTTTTGGTTTGAATGCTTCTAGCATGAGACCTTATTGCATTTTTATATTGCCTTGGCCGACTTGTAATGTAAACTGTAAACTCCTTGGCTTCATCAAAATTGTTGTAATCTCCAATGATATATCTTGTATATAAGTACAACTTGTGCTATGGAAAAATGGAAGGTGTGAAGCAAGTAGACACTATGTGAACCTGTAAAGATCTATAGTTAGCAAAGTAGAGTTCAGGAATAGCGGTAGAGAAGAAAAGGAAATGACAGTTGATTTCTGAGGTTGACAGTATTGTGCAGATGTGATGTCCCCTATTTGAAAATAGGATTGAATAATAATGATAAAATTAGAATATAAAAATAAATGAATAGTAACCAATTATAATATAATATAATTAATGAAAGCATCAAATATGATAAATAGTGCACAAAGACAATTGAAAAAAGATTAATTATGGATGATTAATAATTTAAAAGATAATATCAATATTTTCAGCATTGAGGGTCACTAAACGAATTCAAAATATAAAATAAGAGATAATGTCTAAATGCCCATAATAACAATTATAAAGATTAGTTTGGAATCATAAGTCTTGCAATTATGATAATAGTGCCTCGCATAGCATAGACCAACCTATGGAATATCAACAAAAAAATTGATGTTGTTATCTGATAATGGTAGCATTGACTCCCAACAACTAGAAGGGTTGAACAATTACAAAGCCAAGTATATTAAAACCAGAGAAAATCAATTTAACATGGAGAAACATGTTCAAGGTGACAATTGTAAAAAGGATATTGGCAATGATTACATAAATTATAAATATAATCATCATCTACAATAATAGCAAGATGATAGGCCATAATCGTATCAAAAGAGTCGATAGTGTCGAGATGATATAAACATCAGATTACGTAAGTCCATAGAGAATGGCAATCAGAGTTTTCATACCATAGACTATCGAATTACTCATAACTACGGTTAAGATAACTATTAAGGGGAAATGGCTGCATACAATTTGGATATAAATCCATTGATGACATTAGAGAAGTGTAATTCCAATGGAATTCATCGTAAGTCACCAATGATGGTGAGAGTGTTAATTTGCAAGTAGATTGATGAAACCTATCAATCAAGAAAAGCTTATTGATTAGTCGATGATTAGTCTTAGCTATCCACAACCAAATCATATAGTGGAAGACTCGTTGATAAACAAGGAATTGATACTAAAATGGTAGTGATTAGTAATGAAGAAGTGTGGGATGTGTCTTTTAGCTTAATTGGTTGAACATTCTAAATATTGGATATAAGTAGACATTCACATAACCCTTTCAAGATCACGGATTAGGAGAATAAAAAAATTACAATAAGTGTTTGGAAAATTGAACATGAATAAAAAAATGGAAGTTACAAAGACACTGAATACTCTACACATAAGAGTAATCTGGAGTAAATAATGACCTGTAGATCAATATTGATCTCTAGATTGCTATGTCAGAATATTATTGGAAATAAGCAGTCATTATATATATTGTCTCACATTTTTTATTAATAATAGTAAAGTCAGAAGTATATATGGGATAATATTTACTATGTTTATACACACACACACACACACACAGACAACCAGTCCTATTACTATTTTAATATAAGAAGGGAAGATAGAGGTGTTCCCAAGGAGGGGCTTGTATAAATCCAAGCAATGGCTACAATCCCAAGATAGGGTAGGGATCAGTGACCCTGAGCACCTTGCGGGCATAGTCCCAAGATAAGCTAAGGGCTTGGATCTCTAAACTTTGAGGGAGCTCATTACAATTGGTCTCTATACACCTTGCTTATACACCTAATCCTTCCTTCAACAAGTTGGAATAGTAATAAGGTCAATATAGATATCCATAAATATACATAAATAACTTAGATAAAATGAATGGATAATACTTTTTACTTCATTAAATGAATTTATCTTTACCCATTTGGCTTGGACATAAATATTAGAATTGGGTTAAACTGGGAAAGACTAAGGCTAAGCCTAACAAGGGACATTACAGAAGATCAGCTACACAATCAAGAGAATCTCTCATTAACCTTATAAAGAGTTGTATGTGTCTTTTCCTCGAGACAATTATTCTTGGGTGCACACATTTGTGGTGTATCTTGCTACTTAGGTAGTGAGTTTTTTTTTGCAAATCCAGAGTAGTGAACTCTTATTGTATTCATTGTTTTATTGGTAGTGAGCCTCTGGTTGATGTTCTAGAGCAGTGAGCTCCTATCATATGTTTTAATCAAATTATATACATCAGTGAATTATTCTTTATGGGGAAGTGCTCATTGTGGTTTTTCCCAGTTTGGGTTTTCCACGTATAAATCTAGTGTTCTTGTGTTGTTGGTTTCGTTCTTTACTTTCTTAATGTTTCATGTGGTGACTAAACTAATTACTTAGTGTGATTTTGGTTTATGTTGATTCACCCCCCCCCTCTCAGCACCTAGAGTGTATTCAACATCTTTCACCCATAATTTGCATTGAAGATCAAATGTTCTTGTATCATGTAATAGATCTAGTTTTGATTTTTTGTAGTACTCTTGTTGAAAGTCTAGATTTGTAACATTATTTTTATCGAGATTACAATGTAGATCCACTCCCATGACTAGGTTAAAAGGATGTCCCAAGTCAGGGATAAGTTAATATCAGATAGGATAGAACGATAAAGGTTCCTTGTGATATGGTCAATTCTTTATATGAAACTTGGGCTTATGAGTATTGACTTTCATCTTTGAGCTTTGATGGTGGTGGTTTTGAGACACTTGGAAATGATAACCAAATATGAAATCTAGGAGATAAATCAAGATCAAAGATGGGATGAAGATACTTAGGTGCAACATATATGATGGAGGATATGGATAGGATAAACAAGATCAAAGACATAAGAAGGTGGAACATGAGATGCCTAATGGAAGGTTTGACTAAAGAGTGGATATAAATTTTGGATGACAAAGTTTGGATCCTAGTTTAGGTTATATTTTGACATATGTGGCTTGGATATGTATGTTTGAATCTTGTGAAGGTTTAAGGTCATAAAGGAAATTAGAAGGTAAATTAAGATCTTGAGATGGAAATGGAAGGAAACATTGATCTTGTTTCAAAATAGGATCATGAGTTGGAGTGAAAAGGATACTTTGAGGTGATATGGAAGATATACCTGGTTCTTGAGGGATATGAAGGTAAAAAACAAACAAATCTTGATTTTGCAATGAAGTGGATATGTTGGGAAGGATACTTTGATAACTATTTAACATCTCAACTTTATATGTTGTTAGCTTGCAAGGGATACTTTGATCTTGATTTAGAAGAGGATCTTTGGATGTTATGGAGGTTATATCTTGTTCTAGGTGAGAAATAGTATAATCATAGGAAATTGAGGAATAGTAAAACTCTTAGCTGAGATACCCTTGTTAGAGAAATATTTTTTCCATGTTTAGGGAGTGGATCCATGAATGTATTAAGATCAATATTTGTGATCAGAGGAGTGTCATCAATAGAAAAATTACCACTTTATATGATATCTTGGATCAAATGTTTCAATTTAATGAAAATTGAAGTTTGATGTCCATTGATTCTATGATAGTCACAAAATGCATTCTCTTTATACCATAGTGGTTTTACTATGTTCATTTTTCTTACTTCAAGTAATGTTATAATTTTAGCTTTAACAAGTTTTTACAAGAAATTTCATAAAATTCCCCAAGAGGAATGTGCTTTCTTCTAGGTTTTTATTTTATACTTTAAGAGTTACATTATCTAGAAAGTGCAATACCTTGAACATTTGTTGATATATTTGTATAGTCAGAAAATGGAAGCACTTCCATTGTAGACTTTTTTAGCCTTCTGAGTAAGTGATTTGGGGTCATTTAAAGCACCTTGAATGGGTCTCTGACTTGGATCTAGCTTTTTCCCATGTTCTGCCCCATTTCCCACTTTTTCCAACCTGTTTCTGACACCCTAAACTGCAAACTAGGATTTTTGACCTTAGGGTCAAAGTCGACCTTTCTGGGTGAAGGTTGACCTTGACCTTGACCTAGGTCAGAATTGACCTTTTTCTAACCCGAGGTCCAGATTTCAGGTCCCCGGGGTTTCGGGATGTCGGGCTTCAGAAAGAATTAATTCCCGCTTTGGGGTCGGTTGTTTTGGTCTTCGGAGCAATAATTCTTAAGTTATATTTAATATAGGTCCTCTTCTAAGGGTATAGGTCTAATTGGAATTTAATTCTCCTATGTAGGCCTCTCTAGAATATTGTGCCCTAGATTCATATATAAAGAAGCTTTCTTCTCTCATTTTCTCTAACCGTGATCATCAAATATCAAAGACTTAAGAGGTAAAATCTAAGTGCAAGATAAGAAGCAAGATAAATATCCATTGAAGCATTCATCTATCCTCAAGCATTCAAGCACTTCTAAAGCACTCAATTCATCAAGGAGATCCATTGGTATCTATTGAAGGATTCAAGTTCTATGGAGCCCTCTTGTTGAAGATTTTTTCATCCACATTCCTCCAAGCCTCTTCCTATTCAAAGATCCATTCAAGATTGGTTTTGAAGATCTACAAGAAATTAATTTGAGATATCCTACTCTAAATTCTACATTCTAAATCCATTTGGTGCATACATACCTGTGGATCCACAAATTCAAATCCGCCACAAGGGTTTCCATACAAGCAAGGTGAATTTGTTCATTTACTTTGTTTTACTTATGCAATTTCAACTATACCTTGAGGTTAATTCCAAAATTGGGGTTTGACCAAGGCGAATCCCTCCCCCCCACCAAACAAATCCATTTTTATTTCAGGTACAAGTTTGAAACAATGAGTTAGAGTGCAAATTTAGATACCCTTTTTCAGAAAACTATCGGGATCTAGAAACAAATTTTCTATCAAAGGTTTTAGAGGTCGATTCTACCCTAGGTTAGAATTGGAAATTCTAGGTCAATGGTGACATTGACTTGAGGGTCAAAATCAGAACTGTGTCAAATCAGAAAAATATTTATGCGTTTTGTTTGTCTCTGCGTTTATGTTCTAGATCTGGTTGCAGATTTTCTAGAAACTCAGTGTAGGCCCCCGAAAACAACATTCTTCAGATCTGTAACATTTTAAGGTTAGTACTTTCCTCCTATTCATTTTAATCTTTCTAAATCTATCACACATTCTTTTATATAAACAAAATCTAAGGTCTTCAAATTTGCTCTCATTTCCAATAGATTGATTCAATTCTGCATTGATCCCTCCTTTGGAGTTAATCAATTTGGATCCTTCCTTTTGTGTATTTGAGGTTAAGAGGAACATCTTATCTTCCCCACACATTTCAATAAACATTCTAACTTCAAATGTAACAACATCTATTTCATACTCCACATTTTCACACCTTCACATTTTTAGATGTTATATTTTGGTGAACCCGCAATAGACAACTCTTTCTTTTTGGTGTTAGATTTATATATTTTATGTTAGATCTTGCATGCATATTAGATTAGCTTTCTTTTATGTTCTCGCATTTACATTTCAAAAAAATTAAAATCAAAATCTTGTGTTTCCTAAATTAGTTCATTTGCATTGCATTGATGTATGAGCTTTACCACTTCTAGTCCTACTTATAGTATCCCAATTAGAAGAAGCCATAGACTAATGGGTTCCTTTGATCCTGAGTCTTACTCTCCTTTCCTTAGGATCCCGGATGACAAATTGACCACTCATGATTCCAATCTTTTATGGAGCATATCTCTTCTCACTCATCTCATGATGAGGATGATGATTTAAGAGTTCCTCCTAAACAAGTACAAAAAATTTCAACAGAACTTGATAAAATGGGAAATTGGCTTATCCAAGAAAACCATAATCAAGACTCCATCCAAGCTATAGAGGCTCTTAAGAAAGTCCTTCGTGATAGTGATCAATGTGTTAATCTCTTGCATGGTATCACTCATCTTGTGCATTTGAATGTTAAACCTTTAGCTCAAAAGGTTCAAGATCTAGGATTCACTCCTCATATCACTAGTGAGGGACCTTATTCTGTTCTTTTACCTAGCATTCCTACTTACACTCCTCCTTTGATGACTACATCTCTCCCAATTTCATCTATTCCTATGATTGTTCCACTGGTATCTCTACCTACCTCACAACCTTCATATCATAGTGTGCCTTTTACTGATTCCAATCCCCTTCCAACTGTGGTTCCAAGTGTTCCACCAGTTGTGTCTTCCATTCATTCTACTTCCTACACTTTTCCTAGTGTTCCTAATATTTCTATGCCACCTATTTCTTCTACTGATTCCACAATTATTATTTTGGCTCAAACTATGTCATCTTTACAACAACAACTTGCATCTTTAACCCAATCCAAGTTTAGCATTCTTACATGTGACATGGGTAGTCCTTTATCCTTAGACATTATTCATGCTACTGTCCCTTAGCAAGACGATATGCCTCATTTGAGAATTATAATGGTAAAGGTGACCCTGTTACTCATGTTAAAACATTTCAAAATTCTTTGTAGTGATTATGCTCATGACCATAGGATTTTAGCTAAGTTGTTTGCTAGAACTTTTCGTGATAAGGCTTTGCAATGGTATTATTTTTTACCTCCTTATTCTATTGATTCTTTTCCTAAAATTGATAATACCTTCATCCAACAATTTCAAAATAACATTGGTCCGCAAGTGTCCTTAATTGATTTAATGCATTGTAAATAAAATATTAAAGAAAAATTGACTGATTTTATTTTGGTAGATTTTGTGTGCTAAAATGTTGACACACTTCTATGAGTCATTGTATTCAAGATTGCTCAAGAATGAGGTCTCAAATGGTGACTCATAGCTCCCTATTCATGGAGTGCAAGGGTTTGTGATGAAGGCCCTCAGTTTAGACCTAGTCTATGCCCATGCAAGTACACCATGAAATGAGAGATTCAAAGAGGAAGAGAAAGGATGCTAGCCTCCATGATCATCAAATATGCATTGTAAATGAGAATGAAAGCTATTCTATATGATAGCAATGCATGAAAGAAAACTAATCTATATGATAACAATGCATGAAAGGAAATATGCAAATTAATCTATGAAAGAAAATATGCAAGATTAATCTATTGAAAGGAAATATGAATCTAAACTAACATGAATCTAATTTAAATGGATTGCCATGAATGCATGAGAGAAGAAGACAAGAAGAATAAGTTGCATGGTCCAAGCTCAAATCCTCAAACTCTCCTAAAAAATTGCTCTTCAAACCTGCAACATAACAATAGCATAAAAGTGTATCTCCAAATGAGAAGGAGAGGTTTCCTTTTAAAGAGCAATGGACGGTAGACATTAAGAGGTAAAAATAAATGAGCAACGGTGGAGATTGAATCTTGGTTGATCCATGTGCTCATATCTTCAAAAGGCAAAATCAAAGGCTATGATTAAGAGGCAAAAAGTCCACCACTTAGGAAGATGTGTAGAAAAAGGAACTTTATTTATTTTTATTTAATTTATTTCCTTTTTCAACACAAAGAGGGATTTAAGTGGGGGTTTTATTTATTTAATTAAAAGAGGGATTTTTCTTTTAATTAAATAAGATTATTTTATTTAGTTAAAAGGGAGATTTTAATTAAATAAGACACGATTATTTAATTAAGAGAGATTTTAATTAAATAAGATAAAATCATTTAATTAAAAGAGGGATTTTCTTCTAATTAAATAAGATTATTTTATTTAATTAAAAGAGAGATTTTAATTAAATAAGATAATGTTATTTAATTAAGAGAGATTTAATTAAATAAGATAAGATTATTTAATTAAAAAGGGATTTTAATTAAATAAAATTATTTTATTTAATAAAAAGGAATTGTTTTATTTTAATTAAATAAGATTTATTGATGAAATGATCAAACCTTAGGAAATATTAAAATAATTGAATTAATTACGATTTGATCAAGGAAATTGATTTGAATTAAAATGTTGCAAAGTATTGATTCAGAAATTTGATAAATTAATTCTATCATTTGATAAATTGAAGAATGGGGGCCCATAGTCTAGGAAACCATTTTAGGGTGCATACATTTGCCCCTCCTTGACTAATGTGTGATCTTTATGGGAACACATGTAGTCAAAGAATGTAGTTGAAGTGTGAGATCAATTTGGGATCACAAAACAACCCAGATGTGTGATCGACGGACGAGAACACATTAGGACAAAGATAAGTTGTTTGAAAAGATAAGATCAACACCCCTGTAAATAGGTAATTGACATGTCCAAGATAAGAATCTCAAGCAAGATTGCCCCAAGCGGAGCAAATGATGGGATTGATAAAGCTGAATCAAGGATTGAAGTTTGATAGGTAATGCCCTCTAGTGATCAAAATAGAAATGAGATAGAGGAGAAACAACAAATTGATAAATTTGATCAAATCAAACTAAAGATAAGGTTCTTGATGTAAGATGAAAGATATAAGGATCACAGAACCAAGCTAGGTCATTAAGCTTGAAAGATTATTCCCCAAGGTTGAATTAGAAGAGAAGTGGGGTGAAAGCGAATGGAAGATAGAAGTTTGGAAGAGGTGGAAAGAAATGGAGAGAAGAAAGAGAATTTGCCTTAAGAAAGAGAATGCCCCAAAACCAACCAACTGTTTAAGATATAAAATTTTGATTGAGATCACGAAGGAAGATAAGGAAATGAAGATCAAACATGACCACAATTGATTAAAATTCCACAAGAAAGATGAAGGAAACCCTCTCAAACTCATAATGCAGCCTAAAATGCAAACTAACATGAGGTCTAACAATGAAAGCTATATGAAAATACAAAGGTGTACTTGCAATAGAGAAACTGTAACATAGGACTTTGTGTTCATCATTCATTAGAGAATTTTAAGGAACTTATTTTCATCATTGGGCCATTATTAACAGACATCAGAAAACCACACAATCATCACTAGTCACAAGCACAACTATGAAGATATGAATGTGATTTATATCGGATTGGAATGTGGAAATATTCTAACATAAGCATCAAAGACATAAAGGTCAAGATGACTGTGATGTTAGCTTACCCAATTTAATGTAGTAAAACCACGCTTGCATCAAGGCATAGATGTCGGGATGACCATAAGAATGGTTGTGCAAAAATAGTCAAGGATGATGCCTCAAATCTCCTAAGTGTTTCAAGGGAACAACAAGAGATACTCAAGAGTTTCAAGACCACACCCACAAGTAGAAAGAAAATAAAAACATGCCCCATGTCCCAAGTCCTCTAGCTATGCATCCCAGAGAGACTTATTAGACAAGGACACTCAACAAAAATCAATAACAGTCAACACACAAAGAAAATATCATGACATAGCTCAAGCATTAAGTGTTGTGTTTAAAAATTTAAGTGTGTTAACTGATACTGAGTTCCGAGGATAAGAATAGAATGCTTGCAAGTAGGTAAGATTATAAGACAAAATTGGGTAAGACCAAACTGATAAGTGTTGAAAAACACTCAATGTTAGGGGTTGTATTGAAAAATACAGTTGGGGTGGTGTTGAAAAACACCATTTGTGAGGCGTCCTAAAGACTAATGCATTCAAGAGACCAAAGCTAACATAGGTATTCCCCCTAGACAAAAACAAAGACCAATTCCAGACCAAGGCAACAAGGACAAGGCATGATGGAGAAAGGCTAAGTGTCAAGGACATGCACTAAGATACAGGGGTGCAAAGGCCTCAAGTAGCACCCATTTCCAGGTTTTCACCACTTGGATTTTATTACAATTTTTTTCTACCAAGGCGCCTGTTTCCAGGTTTTCACCAAGGCACTTTTTCTATTTTTTTTGAATTTTTGGAATTTATATTTTTTTTGGAGATACATCAAAGCGCCTATTGCTAGGTTTTCACTAATATGATCATTTTTCTAGGATATTTTCTAATTTTTAGAATTTTTTGACAATATATCATTTTCTTGGATTTTTTCAGGATCAATAATTATGTACAAAGGATGCCCCCAAACAGAATGGGCATCATGGATAGAACTTCTTTAGGTGCAAGACATTGATAGGACTAGGGAGCTTCTCTCCCTCTGCTATAGACAATAAATAAGCACCTGACCCAAAAGTTGTTGTAATGATGTAAGGTCCAAGCCAATTAGGTTCAAATTTGCCCTTTTGATCTCTATGCTGTTGATTCTTAGGATTTTCACATAGGACCAAATCTCCCACTTGGAATTATCTAGGGAGGACCTTTTTGTTGAAGGCTTTGGACATGCACTTTTGATAAACCCTCATATGGTCAAATGATGCTTGACATTTTTCATCTAGAAGTTCTAACTCTTGAAGTCTCATGGTGTAGTAGTCTTCATCTGTAACTAGACCTTTGAGGGAAACTCTAAGTGAAGGAATCTCAACCTCCAAAGGTAACACTGCTTCAACGACATATGCAAGGGAAAAAGGAGTAGCCCTAGTAGGAGTACGAATACTTGTTCTATAGGCCCACAAAGTTGGATTTATCTTTAAGTGTCAATCTCTACCATTCTTACAGACTGTTCTATGTAAGATTTTAAGAAAGGTTTTGTTGGATGCCTCTGCTTGACCATTTCCTTGTAGGAAGTAAATGGAGGACCAATGTTGTTTAATCTTGAATTTCTTGCAGAGTTGTTTAAGGTCCTTATTTTTGAAATGGCCTCCATTGTTTATGATAATCTCGGAAGGCACTCCATATTGACAGATGATATGGTTCAAAATGAATAGAGAGACTGTCTTTCCTGAGGCAACAAAAAGTGGGACAGCCTCTACCCATTTAGTGAAGTAATTAGTAGCAGTGATAATAAACTTGTGTCCACCTGATGAGTTGGGATGAATCTACCCAACAAGATCAAAGGCCCAGCGCTAAAATGGCCAATGAGATATAGAAGGAATGAGCTCCCTTCCTGGAGCATGTATTAGATTACCATGTTTTTGACACTTTTCACATGACTTTGCAAGAGATACTACATCAATCTGTATCGTAGGCCAATAGTACCCCTCCCTAAGAAACCTTTGGGCCATGGAAATACCATTGGAATATCCCCCATAGATGCCCTTGTGGGTTTCAAATAACGCTTGGTTGGATTCTTCCTTTTCTAAGAATCTAAGAAGTGTTCCATCTAGACCCCTCCTATACAAATCACCAGTGATAAGGGAATGGCGAGATGCATTTCAGGTAAGGTTTCTGCATTCAGATTAGTTAAAGGTTTTAGGTATAATGTCATCACAAAGGTATGAGTAAATAGAACCATAATGGGATGACTCATGACCAAAAAGGGTACAAATGATATGGATTTCTTAGGAGTCATAGATAGGGTAATGTATCTCTTCCACCAGGAATTCAAATCTGGATTCATGTTTCCCTAATTGAAGGAGTGAAGCAAGTGTAGCCATAGCGTCAGCTACTTTGTTTTCTACTCTAGGGATTTTCTGAAATGTGACGAATGTGAAGTATTATTTCAAGGAATCAACCATTTGCTTGTAAGGTACCAATTTCTCATTTTTTGTTTGATATTCATCATTAACTTGGTTGATTATCAGCTATGAATCCCCATAGATGTGTAACTCTATGATTCTCCATTCTATGGCCATCTTAAGTCCATTTGTTAAAGCTTCATATTCAGCAATGTTGTTTGTACATGGGAATAATAACTTGTAAGACTTAGGAATCATGTACCCATGAGGAGAAACAAACAACACAACTGGTTCAATAAGCACTGAAGGTCTATCTTGAAAGTAGCTAGGGAGACGATAAAGTACCTCATCCTTAGGCACCTCAAAGAGGTTTTCACCCTTGGATACGTCATTTATTTTTACTTTTTTTGGTTCTGACACTGCCACACAGTAGTTTCTCCATCAGAACTCCTATTCTTTTGATTTTCTTTTCTTTTTATCTTGTGACTAAGGTACTTGATTTCTGGCTTTGTCATGCTGGTAGTCGGTTCGCTGGTGGAAGAGACTACAGGTTCAAGGGCATTTAGGTAACACGCTATCTCATAATCATTTTGAAATGTCAAGAGCTCAGGTTCTTCATAGTGTTGGGACCAATAAATGAGGTCAGGATAAACAAGAGGCAAGTCAACGACTGGTTCAAGGTTAGAAATGTGAATGATATTATCGTTGGTGACCGAAGAGTTAGATTCTATCCAGTATCCTTTTAAGCTACCTAAATCAGGATTTGTCCTAACAAGCGAAGAATCGTCCACTAAAGCAACACGTGGGTTCAAATCCTCTAATCTTACACATGACTAGTCGACTACCTCAGGTTGAGCACTATAAGTATGGATGACATAAACATCCTTTTCAATTATGGAAGGATCTGAGAAGGATTCTCATTCATACTCATATGAATTTGTTTCTGAACTGTGACTAGGATGTTTACACCACAAAGGTTTCAGACATCTTGATGTGGAATGTCTAGTGTCATCAAGAGTATCACCTTCTCTTTCCATTAAAAAAACAAGATTCTTTCATTGACATTCTCTGAAAGGATCTTCTACATCTGATTCTTTTTCTAAAGTTTTAATCTTCTCATGAGTGATTAGACTATCTGAATCTCCCCAGAGGAGATTAGTGGAAGGGACCCAATATTCATACATGTCTTTCTGATTTGTCAAACTAGGTACATATTCCGGTTAATCTTCACTATCCATCTTATCAAGAATAGGATTAGTGTTCTTGTTGTGATTCATATAGCCTAGGCCAACCGACTTCTTAGACTTGCATCCAAAAAGAGCATGATCAAGAGGTTCACTCTAGCATCCAATATATGATTAAGAGGGTCATGTCCAGGATAGCCCATATGTCTGACAAAAGTACACCTCATTTGTAAGATTTAGGAGAGGGAGAGAAGTTCTCATTGTGCATATATTTCTCTTCTCTATAGATCCAGTCTCTAACAAATGTCTCTTCTTTCTCATCTTGAATAGGCACCGAGGACTCTACAAACATGCCAAATAAAGTCATAGGTGAAGAGGAGGGTCTCTTTTCTTGTGAAGGCTTGCCATAAGACCGAGGTAAAACTGGTAATGTTGTGAGAGAGTTGAGTTGATACACTCCCATGCCAAGGTCTACTAACTTGATCTTTTTTTTACATTCAGCTAAGGTTGCATCGAAGTCTTCTAATTCTCTATTGAGGGGAACATGAGTTCCTGTTGAAATTGAGTTAACAGATAAAGTGTTATCCCCAGGTATACAAATCTTTGTTCCATTGTAGGGGAACTTAACACACTGATGATAGGTAGATGACACCGCTTGCATATCATGAATCCACGGTCTACCAAGTAAGATATTATACGCAAGGGGGCCAACAACAACTATTTGAAATAAAATATCTTTTTCAACAGGGCCAATCCTAACTGGAAGGATGGCCAACCCCTTGGAACTTCTTTCCACCTCATCATAGGCTTTGATAGTGATCCTTTTCCTGGTATCTATGACTTAATCAGAATAACCCAATTCTTTCAAAAGACTAAAGGAACATATATTAAGCCTAACACTCCCATCTATCAACACGTGCCTAACATGGGTATTGTGGATCGTGACCTCAATATGAAGAGAAAGATTGTTTTGATGGCTCAAAGATTTATCATCATCCTCCAAAAAGGTAAGGTAATGAGGGCTAGCAATGTGGTTAACCATGTTCTGGAATTGATCAACATCTAAGTTGTTGGGACGTTTGCCATGCGCAAAGCATCCTCAAGGAATTGCTTATGTCTCGGGGACAACTGTAAGAGCTCAAAGATCAAAATCTGAGCTGGGGTTCTCTGCAATTGATCAACAAGACTATAGCTTGACTTAGGATTAATTTCTGGTTTTGAGGTGACATTCTTGGATGCCACTTTCTTAGGTTTACTCAGTTGAATCAAATTGGGTCCTCTGGTGACAATGAGACCTTGACTTCGTGTGACAACATTGAGGGCTTGCAATGGAACTCTAAATTTAGGACCCCTTAGCACCATGACAGGTTCTCCATCAAAGATAGGAGGAGAGTACATGTCTAGATCATAACCATTGGGATCTTTACCCTTCATCATGTTGACATTTTCTTCTACAAATTCAAGCATGTTGATAGTATTCTCTGCATCTGTGTAGGTGTAATTGATCTCATATTTTCCATTCTTAGCTTTAGAGGTTTCCCCCTTCTCATACTTGGGTAACAATTCTTTGAATTCCTTATGATCAGCGTTGGTGTTCAATCCATCTATCTTAAGTTTTCCACTCTCAATGAGATCTTGAATAATATGCTTGAGTTTCCAGCAGTTTTCAATGTCATGTCCAATACCATTATGAAACTTGCAAAAGGCCTTCTCATCCCACCAATGTGGCTTAACATCAGGTATATAATGTTTCATGGGATCTTGAGGATGTGCAAGGTTTTTGGCAATGAGAATTTTCAAGACATCCTCATATGAGTCACCAAGTTTTGAAAATTGATGTCTTTATTTCTTAGGCCTATCTTGGTATCTTGGCTTGCTCTCTTGTTGATTAGATGTATTGAGTTTCATGGCTTGAACAACACTAGACAAGTGGAGCATGGTTTGATCTTTGGGTTGGGAGGAGTCTACAAATCCATCATTAACCACTTGTTTATTCCTATTCTAGCATGAGTTCTTCCATTTATCCTTGTTAGAGTTGTTATTTTGACCATTTTTGTTCTTTTTGTTTTCATGTTTGGTCAAAATTCCTTGTTCTTTCAAAACATCCTCAATCCTACATGTGGTTTCAACCATGGTGTCAAAGGAATAAAAAACCATCTTCCTAACTTCATACCGCATTTCGGGAACCAAGTTTCTAACAAGGATGTCAATCTTTTCATTTTCAAGAATGGTTCTAGAGTAGCGAGAGCATTGTCATCTCCACCTTTACAAGAAAGTGACAAAGGATTCCCCTTTATTTTTATTTAAGTTGCATAAGTCCAACATGGTGATAGATCTTGAAAGGTTGTATGCAAAGTGTTGAACAAATATGTGGACAAGCTCTTTGAAAGTCTTGACAAGAGGAGTTATATTTGTGAACCATTCCATTGCTTGACCCTTAAGACTCCTTGAGAAAAACCTCATGAGGTATGAGTCATCTTGATGGAACTCAAAACTTGTGGTATAAAATTGGCACATGTGATCATGTGGATCTCCATTCCCATCATACTTGTCATATTGAGGGATCTCAACCTTTCTAGGGAAATTATTCATGTTAACACTTTTGTCAAAAGGATTAGGACAAATTGAATCAAGTGAGAATTAATTCTTGGGTGCTAACATCTTTCCCATCATACTCTTAAGTTGTTTGATCTCCTCTTCTTGAGATGGACCTTGCTTCTTAATCTTTTTGTCCATATCAAAGTTGTAGGGGACTCTAGCACCCTCGTTGATTAAACTCTCTAGGAACTTGTCTTTGTTTTGCTCTAAATATTTCTCCATGTACTATTGGAAGAGTGGTTCTTGTTGCATTTTCATGAAGTCTTGGGAGGTGAGGTCAAAACTTGAGCTACTACCCCCATATTTTGAACCATGATGAGAATGTTGTGAAGGTTGTTTTGAGTTCCTAGGAGGTGTTCATATCCTATAATGATTATGTCTTGAAGCCCTTCTTCCTCTAGCGCTAGGAGATCGTGATGGCATCCTTGAACGTCTTCCACTTCGTGGAGTCTCAGGAGGTGTGGATGGAGGAGAGTTATTTCCACCACTAACATTCATGTTATTAAATTGGTCATTGAGTCGCTGAGCCAAGAGTCTATCTTGCTCCTCCTAGAGGGATTTCTTTTCTATTTCCAACAAGGTTTGTCTCTCCAACTATAGGAGTCTAAATTGATCTTCCTTTTCATCTTGTTCATCTAGGAAGGCTTTCTTTTCACACTCAATTCTCTTAAGTCTTTCACTTGTGTATCTTGAAGATGTTTTGAGTGGTGAACTTGGTCTTGAATGTCGAAACAAATTATTGGTGTACGTTGCATTTACGCGAGTGTCATAAAGTTCCTCATCTTGGCTTTCATGTAATGATTGCTCATCTTGATAGGCTTGCCTCTTACCCCTCTCAGCCCTTTGGTGTGCATCTAGAAATCTATTTTAGATAAGGGGTGAAGCTGGTCGACTGTCATGAGAGGAACCACCAAATGAAATGGTATCTCTATGTTTTGCATATATGTCATCAAGACGTTTATCCATGTCTTCCCTCTCTCGTTGAGTCATTGTGTAACTCATATCCATATCCAAGAGAGAAGATGCTAAGGGTGTACCCAAATCACTAAGGTGACTCTTGGAATCAAACCAAACTTCTGAGTTGTTCCTAGGTGATTGATCAAATACGGGTTCTTTTCCCTTACATTTTTGGTGAGTTTGAACTAAGGGTAATTGGTTAAAGACTACTTGAGGTTGTTTTCCTTGATCTACTTGATATCTTGTTGTAACTGGCATGAAATAAAAGGAACTGACTGATAGGATGACCCTAAGAAATGTTGGTACCAAACTAGGATAGTAAAGGCATTCACTTGTCCAAAAGAGAGGTGATAAGATAGAATTTTGCAAGGGGTGTAAACCAACACTGCCACGGAGGTGCCCACTGAATGGGTGAATGCCCTAACACATATGGATCAGGAGGATGATTTACCCAAGTTATATTGATTGAATTTGAATTTGTATGGAAGTGAATGGACAAGAGATTACCAAAACTCTCCAAGTGTGTTCTCAAAGAATCTAAAGGTTCATCTTCTCAATAAGAACAGTTTCTAGCTCACCAATGCCAAGCAAGGTCACTTGTGAAATCAAAGATTACTAGTTCAAGAGGTCAAAACACAAGAATTCAAAGTGTAAATAAACTTATAACAGCGGGGTAAGTGACTTAATCTGATCTAGATCAACCAAGGAAGACTGAAAATGATAGGATAGCAAATTGGGAAAGTTGACAGTTTGACACTTAAGAATGCAGATTTGTTGATCATTTTGATGTTTATCTTGATGTTTGGTGTATGTTTTTGATGTTTCACTCACGCAATACACATCAAGCAGATTGTTTATTATAAATAGAACAGTCACTCCACAACCTAGGTAAGCCAAGGCAATATCTGTTGAATTCCCATTTGAACCAAAGTTTAGCCATGTCTACTCATAGCGGAAAACTTAGAAGCTTGGAGGCACAGGCTCCTCCTTATAGTGCACTCACTTCTCAGGAACACCAAGCTTCGAATCCCAAGGGAATCACTTCCCAAAGGATCGTTGTCTCTACTAAGAGCCGTGAAAATGTGGGACATCTTAGTCGGTCTCTGACCTTCCGCATCAATAGATAGAAGGTTTTTGGTCACTAAAATAGAGTTTGTAGTCAAGGAATTTGTTTAGGTGGTTGTGATCAAATCATTTTCCCAATTAAGGGGCTCTCTCAATCCTTTCAAAGCAAGGTTTTCACCTTAACAATGTAGGGACTTTAACGCACCACTAGGGTACTAGAGGAGATTTTGGTTGCCACAATGAATTCACACCTATCCATTGTGAGACTAATCATAATGACATTTTTTATATACCGGTTTGGAAGGGCTTGGATTTAGCCTGTTACCGGTTGGGCAATCCACTCTCACTGGCTCTATTAAAGCACTTGGGAGGTAGCCACACTAGAAGATTTATATGAGCTTCTCTTGCACCCAAGATCCACAAAGGCAAGGGGAGAGGATACGTTCATATAATTCTTAGGATTACAATCTAAACAACACTTCAAACACATAAGAAAATGACAATAATATCTATGGATTTTTTATCATCTCAAAAGGGCGAGAGCATAGTTTCCCAACATCATTGTCATTCCTAAAATATCAAAATAGAAGTTCATTTTAGAAGTCTTGCATGTGGGTTCCTATTGTAATAAAACAAAATAAAATGCAAGCACAAAGTTTAGCATGCTATCGATCAAGGAAACTTGCAAGATGATTTGTTAGTAGTCTTTATTTGAGTCTTCTTTTCAATGTCCTGCAAACCACATGTTAAGCTGTTTCAGAAATAAAAATTAGAAAAACACAGCAAACAACAAAGAACAAATGAGATATGCAATGTATACCCAACTTATGCAAACCCTAGGGTTAGATCTGAAAATCAATTGTTAGGAGCAATAATAACCAGCAAATAATCTAAATGACAACTCATATCATGCATTGAACCATGTGAAAAATAAGTGCAAGCTAATCATTAAATGCCCTTTTTTAATTTTGATTTTTGACCTAGTCAACAAGATTGGACCTATATGACATGAATTTGAATCCCAAACCCTAAATGCAGAAAAGAGACCCCTATTAAAAAATAGAGAGCTTTTCAAAAATGTCAGAATTTTAAAAGGATCTTTTTATTTGTTCCCTAGGGAGCCACTTTCCCAAAATAGACTAGTTTTCATAAATCGACCAAATGAGATATGATATTGCATCCAAATTTAAAACACAAAGAATGGACCCCCTGTAGAATTTAAATACCTTTCCGAAAATGTAAAAATTTCCAAAAAATCTACTGATTTGTGCCAAAAATTATTTTTTTATGAAAAATAAAGAAAAAATTGTAAAAACTTCATGATACCTCAAAAAATTCTGAATTTTTTACTGAAGCTTCTCTGATATGTCCCCAACCTGAAAAAAAATTAGACCAAAACTCTAATTCGTTTGGGAGATATCATCAAATCTTCAAAAATATAGGGTTTTCGTCTCCAAACAAATCTGCACAAGGGGGTTAGCTCCAAAAATAATCAAAACCAGCATGTAAAGGTGGGTTGCCCCACGGTGGGTGTCAAAAATGTGTGCTAAAATGTTGACACACTTCTATGAGTCATTGTATTCAAGATTTCTCAAGAATGAGGTCTAAAATGGTGACTCATAGCTCCCTATTCATGGAGTGTAAGGGTTTGTGATGAAGACCCTCAATTTTGACCTAGTTTATGTCCATGCAAGTACACCACGAAATGAGAGATTCAAAGAAGAAGAGCAAGAATGCTAGCCTCCATGATCATCAAATATGCATTGTAAATGAGAATGAAAGCTATTATATATGATAGCAATGCATGAAAGCAAACTAATCTATATGATAACAATGCATGAAAGGAAATATGCAAATTAATTTATGAAAAGAAAACTGCAAGATTAATCTATTGAAAGGAAATATGCATCTAAACTAACATGAATCTAATCTAAATAGATTCCCATGGATGCATGAGAGAATAAGACAAGAAGAAGAAGTTGGATGGTCCAAGCTCAAATGCTCAAACTCTCCTCCAAAATTGCTCTCTAAACCTACAGCATAACAATAGCATAAAAGAGTATCTCCAAATGAGAAGGAGAGATTTCCCTTTAAAGAGCAATGGACGGTAGAGATTAAGAGGTAAAATTAAATGAGCAATGGTGGAGATTGAATCTTGGTTGATCCATGTGCTCATATCTTCAAAAGGCAAAATCAAAGGCTATGATTAAGAGACAAAAAGCCCACCACTTAGAAAGATGTGTAGAAAAAAGAACTTTATTTATTTTTATTTAATTTATTTCCTTTTTCAACACAAAGAGGGATTTAAGTGGGGGTTTTATTTATTTAACTAAAAGAGGGATTTTTCTTTTAATTAAATAAGATAAGATAATTTAATTAAGAGAGATTTTAATTAAATAAGATAAAATCATTTAATTAAAAGAGGGATTTTCTTTTAATTAAATAAGATTATTTTATTTAATTAAAAGGGAGATTTTAATTACCAATAAAAAAAGGGAGATTTTAATTAAATAAGATAATGTTATTTAATTAAGAGAGATTTTAATTAAATAAGATAAGATTATTTAATTAAAAGGGGATTTTAATTAAATAAGATTATTTTATTTAATAAAAAAGAATTGTTTTCTTTTAATTAAATAAGATTTATTGATGAAATGATCAAACCTTAGGAAATATTGAAATAATTGAATTAATTACGATTTGATCAAGGAAATTGATTTGAATTAAAATGTTGCAAAACATTGATTCAGGAATTCGATAAATTAATTCTGTCATTTGATAAATTGAAGAATGGGGGCCCATAGTCTAGGTGACCATTTTAGGGTGCATACAGATTTAAGCATTTGTATGCTCATATTTCTTATCATGTTCCTGATATTGATATTCAACATGTGTTTATTTCAAATTTACAAAAGGATATTAGAGATAAGATTCTGCTTACTGAATTTACCTCTTTTCAACAAATTTGTGCAACACTTCATCATTATCAATTACAAGTGAGTCAATTTGAGAGCAACAC
>MU226603.1:283161-315964 GCA_018584345.1 Thuja plicata
TAAGACTTTCAAAAGCATATTCAATACTAATTTTCGTTATGTCCTTAAGGGGAGACAGTCATAAGATTAGATTCCTAGATTCCCCTAGTGAAAAGAAACTTTAAGAAAATGATTCTTATACAATGCACATCTTTAAGCATTAAGACATACGAAAGTGAATAAAAACATGATAATACTTCGATAAGAGAAATATGCTAAACAATAGAAGCTATAAAACACAAGTACGTATGTGTGAATAGATACTTCCTTGAATGAGAATGGATGTAAATCCTCTTGTCGACGTGGGTTCCACCACATGGCTGAGTCATATCCCTGCACCTCCAAAGTTCAGAACAAAAAAAGGTATGGTGTTTTGCATATGAATCTATACATCAAGTACATGCATACCATGTTTGAGAAAGTAATAAAACAACAATATCAAACCAACATATAAATTTTAGAAGTTAGCATCATTTATATGTTGCACATGGGCAAAGATGCTTCACATATGAGATCTAATTGATCAAAGTTGTTATGCATGTTAAATAATTTGCATTTAGCTTGTTGAGACAGTAGTAGAACATTCATAGAGGCATCTAGCAATCAGAGCAGTGACGCATAATAGAACTTGCAAATACAGTGTCTCTTTCAAGCAATATAATAAGAAAATATATTGTAAACAACATTAAAAAAAATCTTATACACCCGTAAACAACAATAGAATAACATAATGGCGTCCAAACATTGCAAAATACATCCATGGACAACATTATAGCATCAAGGCACCACTTCCCATGGAAGCAAAAGAGGGAAATGTGTTCCAGAATCAACAAAAGATAGTTATAGCCCGCGGCCTTGAATGAAGGTAATAACAATGCCAATGTATATAAAATGTTTCCAGCAAGCGTAAAAAAGAAAACATGCATCATAACGCCCCATTGTATAGAGGCAAAAAATAGAGATACCATTCTAAATCAATACAACAAAGCCCATGGCCAGCAAGGTAAATGCAATGTGAATATTTCCATCAAGTTCAAAAACAACAGACATACATAGCCCATGGCCTTCAATGGACTTCAAAACATCAAAGATGCTACTTCCACTATGACATTTCCAAGCAAGAACGAAAGAAACATCATAACGCCCCATTGCATGGAGGAAAAAATAGAATTGATGCATCAAAAAATGAGTAAACAACAATTAGACAAAGCCCGTGCCATGGAGATAACAAGGTGACCTTCTATAAATGTTTTATCATATACATGGACAAAATTGTTATGCCAAGATGTCATCTTCTATAGTTTTGAAAAAAGCATTATTTTCAAAAAAATAATGATGCCCTAACCATGGTTTTTCAAAGTAATAAAACAACAATGTTTAAAGCATGAAAACAGTCATGGCCTGCGGCCTGTTATCGCACATGAAAGGCAATACAAACATTCAAAACAACAAAGCCCCATCAATAATCCAAAGATGCTGACCAAAACCAGCTCGATGAAGGAGAATATGCAGAGAGAAGAGAATGTTTTCATCTAGTAAATTAGAATGCAATAAATGATAGACTTACCATGGATTAATATTTCTTTCAAACTCCAGAAAAGCCATGCAAATCGATCTAGAACAACCTCTCCAAAAATCATGTTTTATTTCCTTCCAAAGCACTAGTTAGGGCATCCAAACCATTTTTTTCTCTTGCAATTCAATGGAGAGTGAAAAGCATAAGTTTTAAGGCAAATATGGTGGTCATGTTTTAATATTTAAAATATGATAAAGACCGATGGTAAAGTAGGGGTTGAATTAGCAATGTTTTTTAAATACTTAAAATGTGTCATTTAGGGGCAAAATTCAAAATTGCAAATGCATACCCTAGGTCCTAGGTATCATGGCTATTTTAATAGCATATCTCCTATCATTCTCTCTTAGGGTCATTAATTAATTTAAAATGGGATGCAAAAATGTAAAGTCATGCATCTTCTATTATTGTAAATATTGGCCCAAAGATATTTTATAAATTATTTTGGGCAAATATCACCTATCATGCATGATTAGTGGAGGAGATAGATTCAGTTTGGCAAGGGGATTATGGTTAAGGCATGATTTTGAATTCTCTCTCTCACCTACCCCTACAAATCCGGGAACCTGACATCCAGATTTGAGCAACATTTTGGTGGACCTAAAAATATAGATTTTCAGATATACCCCTGCATCCAGTTCCAGATTTGGTGGAGTTAGACAAGGTGATTTCCATAATCCTTGGAAATGCAGATTTTGGGGGTTCTCGCCTATTTATACCCCTCTCATTTTTGTGATAGTCAATTATTTCATTCTATCTCACTTTGAGATTTGAATGCTTGTTGCTCTAAGAAGAAGATTGTTTTCCTCAGGTCCTTTTGGTTAAATACATAACAAAAATCCTATTTTTTCCTATTATCTTTTGAATTATTTAATGTTTTTTGGTCAATGTTATTGTGATTCAAGTTAATCCTTTACTTGGAATATTGTTCATTTGATGTTTAGAAAGCACATATTATTGCCTAAATTCTGATTTGTGTGCTCTCATAAGTCTTTGAGTTGTGAAACTCATTCATTTCCTTCTCATTTACAATTTGCACCTTGTTATTCTCGAAAGTAATAATATAAGTGGGACAAATTTGTGAATTCCAAGTTATGTTTAAATCATATTGTGAGTATTTTCCAATCTATGGATCTTCAAAGTTTTGGTAAATCAACTAGGTTTTAAGTCCATGTTTTTCAATTCATGCACTCTCTCTCTCCATTTTTCTCCAAAAGGTTTTAGTTCAGTTTAAGGTGATTCAATGGGAAGACGACCCTTATTCTGGAGGTCTAGTTCCATTATAGGTTCCCCACAACCTGGAAGTATTCCCATGTTTCACAGGATTGTTGAGTTCCAAACTTAGCTCTTTCGGGTGCAATCCTTAGTGACAATAGTTTTTGGCATGCCCGGTGGGAAAAATTCCTTGAGTCAGTATTCTAGAAAGTTTCATATGAGTTGTTGTTTGGTATGAGAAGTAGCTATGTTCTTTTTGTGATTTATGAAGTATCATACTTGGAAACTCTACTATTCTTTTATGCAGATCAGTCTTGTTAGCACATGAATGGGATAGCAACTAGACAGAGCAAGAATCCTTTTGAATACAGGGAGCTACCTTCATCTAAGAAAAGAGAAAAGACAGCCAAGAGCGACGCTCAACCCCAACCTAGTGCATCTTAGCTTACTATTTCTAGTCATATCCCTTCAGCTAGTCATGTTATCCCACCACTCCCTGTATTATCTCAAGTTCTCCCAATAGTTCAAGTTCTCCCAAATCCACCTATGGCCAAAAATCAGACTTTTGTGGCTTTTAACCAAGGTAGCCCTCTGAATTTATAGCAGCATAATGACATACCTATGGGAGCCCTTAAAATCTTGCCCATTTTTACCGGAGAGGATCAAACCTCAGCCATTGAACATATAAGAGATGTTGCATCCCTCTATGGTCTTGATGACATCACTCATGATGATGTAGTTGTTAGGTTATTGGCAGCATCATTCAAAGGTAAGGCCTTGCAATGGTTTAGGGGTTTAGCAGTTAACTCTATATCAACCTGGGATGATCTAGGTGTTTCCTTCACTGCCCAATTCGAAGATAAGTCTGACAATCTTTCTTTAGTAGAACATTTTACTACCATAAAGAGCGCACCCCAGGAGCATATGATGGACTTTAGTTTCAGGTTCCAAAGGACATGAAAAATAATCCATGTAGCATTCAGGCCTTAAAACCAGCATGTTTTCCTATAATATTTGAGGTCCCTTAATAGTGATATTTCTATAATAATCCAGTCTATGGGAGGGGATAACTTACCAGCAGCCTTTGATATTACCATAAGAGTTGAGAATAGTCTCATCCAAGTTGGGAAAATATCCCCAAGGCCTCTAGTGCCTTTCTTTCCATAATTACAACTGGTTCCTGAAGCAGTCCCGACCTTGGCTTCTATTCCACATATCCCGACTCCAATTTTAGACTAGTCCCAAGAGCTGAATGAGCTCAAAAATACCTTGCAAAGTGTTACTAATGAGTTGGTTAGTCTTAAGAGGCACCAGTTTCAACCTCACCAACAACCCTACCAGTAGCCTTACCAAGCTCCATATCAAGCCCAATATCAACATAATAGACCTCTTTACCATTCAGGACAGCAAGGCCAAGCAAGGAACTACAATCAAAGAGCCAGCCAGGCCTTCAATCCTAATATTCCTAGTTCTTCTAGAGAACTTGTTCCTATAGCACAGAACAATATGGCCCAAGATTATGAGTGGAATTGTCCATGCAACCAACAACACATTCTAGGAGTTTGTCCCAATGGATTTGGTCAAACCCTTGTGGCGCAGAACAATGTTATGGAACTGCCGGAAGTACCACAAGAGCCTCAAATGTAGCAAAATCAGTTAGCTGGCCCAAGTGAGCACAATGTACCTGATGTGGCTCTCATGAATTGGAAGAGCGAGGAGTTCTGTGGGGTTGACTCTTTGCCTAGTAACAACCATAATTATGCTCTAGTTTCAGCCAATACAAGGTCTAAGAAGAGGGCTATGGAGGTAGAACAACCAGTTTCAAATAACTAGCAGACCCCAGTGGCAGTTTCTCAACCTGAGGTTGTTCAAATCTTGCCTCGAGGATAATCTATACCGGCTAAGGACCCTATGAAAGCAGTGGTATAGCCTACACCAACACAACTAGAGGTGGCTATAGGAAAAGGACAGCCAAAGGTAAGCCTGGGTTCATTCAATATTGTAGAACAAATGAAGAAAACTTCAATAAGTGTGCCCATGCTAGATACTTTAGCCATCCCTGGGCAAAAAGAACTAATGCTTGATGCTTTGTCTAAGATTGCACTAAAAGATGTTTCAGAGCAACCTAAGGTTCTGATTGCTGATGTGCCTCAAAAAGATCAGCAAGATGTAAAAGCTATCCTGCAACCCACAAGTAATCAACAGACTCCACAGGTCAAGCCTCCTCCTTTTTATTTCACTCTTGTTATTGAAAATTTTTTAGTGCATAACTGACTGATTGACTCAGGAGCAAGCAGCTCAGTCATACCTAAGCAATTAGCTGACACCTTAGGGTTATCCTATGAGCCTAATGATAGACTTGTTGTCCAATTAGATGGTTCGTTGGTCATTACATTTGGAGTTATTAAGGACCTAAGCCTCACCTTGCACGAATGTCCCAACTTCTCAATCCCTCAAGATGTCTATGCTATTGATCTACCACCCTACTTTTTCATTTGCATCAACAGATACTTTACTGCCAAGTTAGGTGGGTATCTTTCTTCAGATTGGTCTCACTTATATTTCAGAACTAGGTATGGTACAAAGGTCAGAATCAAGTTAGAAACCTTTGCAGATGACCATGTGGAGCCCTACACACCTAGCCCCATCAATGCCAACCTAACGTTCCATGAACATGAACTTGTTATCTCAGAACCACACACTACTACTGAGAATATCCTAGATTTTGCCTTGGATGAGTGGGCAGAAGAAGACCCAAAGGATGATCCCTTTAGGAACATGGAGGTGTCTGGAATAGGGATGTATATCATTCATGAATAGAATGCAATGATCCCAAATTTGATGAAGAAATAGGATCTAGAAAAGAAAAAGAATGACTTATGGCAGTTATTCTTTGATGGTGCCAGAAGCAAGATCGATGTCGGAGGGGGTGCTGTACTTATTTTTCCAGAAGGGATAAGGTACTTTTTTCTGTACATTTTTCCTTTAGTTGTACTAATAATACAGTAGAATATGAGGCTTTAATGCATGGATTAGAGTGGGCCAGAAGGAAGGGTATCAAATGTTTACAAGTCTTTGGTGATAGTGAGCTAGTAGTCAATCAGATTCGCAATACTAACCTCACCAAAAATGATGTGCTTAGAATGTATAAACAAAAAGTTTGGGACCTAATTGAAGGGTTTGATGCTTTTAATCTAATTGTTGTTCCAATAAATCAGAACAAGAAAGAAGACAAGTTGGCTGCTATGGGGGCCGAATATGATATTCCTAAAGAGGTAAAAAACACAAAAATGCAGCAATATGTAAAGATCCTTGTAAGACCTTCAGTCCCAGATAATCAGGTAAGCTGGAAAATCTTTGAAAGTGATGAAAAAATATTAAATTTTTTGATGGAAGAAGCTGAGTTTTCTAATGCTAATGAAAGTAAACATGCCCATCAATACAATGATCAGATACTGCAGTTAAAAACTAACAAATTTCCCTAAGGGTTGGTCACCCTTGAGTCTATTTTTAACTCTGATGATCAGCTTAGGGGAGAAAAGGAAAGCATGGAAGTAAAAGAGGAACACTACCAACCAGTTGAAATACTCTGGGATAAGTTCCTAAAGCTTGGAAAGGTATGTACACAGTCTGAACAACAAGCTTTTGTTTCATTATGCCAAGAATTCAGTGATTTATTCGCATGGGATTACCATGATTTGAAAGGATTTGATCCTTATTTAGCTCAGCACACCATTGAGCTCGAACCTAATGCTAAGCCTGTTAGATAGAAACAAAGGCCTATAAACCCTAAGTTAGAGAGACTAATGAAAACTGAGTGAAGAAAAATGATTGAGGCTAACATTATAGTTCCTATTAAGCATCCTTCATGGGTTTCTAACTTGGTTCCTGTCAGGAAAAAGAATGGTGAGATCTGATTGTGTGTGGATTTCAGAGATCTAAACTGAGCCTCATAGAAGGATCACCATCCATTGCCCTCTATGGAACAGATACTACAGTTGGTATTAGGATCTGATAGATTTTCATTGTTAGACAGTTTTTCTGGTTATAACCAGATCTTGGTAAAAGAGGAGGATCAATACAAAATAGCCTTCGGAACTAAATGGGGCACCATGGTATACATAAAAATGCCTTTTGGATTATCTAATGCTGGTGCCACTTTCCAAAAAGCCATGGAGATGGCATTTGTTGGCTTAATGTATAAGTTTGTCCTAGTCTATCTAGATGACATAACTATTTTTTCAAAGAATACTAATGAGCACTTGGTTCATTTAAAGTTGATCTTTGAGAGGTGCAGAGAATTTAGAGTCTCCTTGAACCCCAAGAAGTGCATTTTTGTTGTTCATGAAGGCAGACTTCTGGGGCATATTGTTTCCAAAGAGGGTACAATTATTGATCCTAAAAGGATAAGTGCAATCTTGGCACTACCATTGCCAGCACATGAGAAGGGGCTATAAATTCTCATGGGGATAATCAACTTCTTGAGGAGATTTATCCCAAATATTGCAACAGTGCTAAAGCTCGTGACACAGATGCTAAAAAAGAATGTTGCCTTTAATTGGACAAGTGAAGCTAAAAAAAAAATTGAAGAAGTAAAGGAGGCAATAGCCTCTGCTCCTACTCTAGTAAACCCAAATGTTTCAAAAGACTTCATTCTTTATGCATTTGGGAATACTGACACTATATATGCCATACTAGTTCAACAGAATGATGATAAGTAGGAGCAACTAGTGGCTTTCTATAGCCAAGGATTGGATGGATATGAACTGAAATATACCTTTGTGGAGAAGCATGTCTTAGCAGTGGTAAGGAGTTTGAAAATTTTTAGACATTTGCTTTTGAAAAATGTAGTTCATCTTATGGTTTCCCACCCCTGCATTAAAGATTTCATTTTGAACAAAGATTTGAACCATAAGAGAGAAGGTTGGATTACTAAAGTAATGTAATATGACATTCAAATCAAAGTCACTAAGTTAATAAGAGGAAAAGGACTATGCAAGAAAATGGCAGAAGGAAAAGAAGACAACAATCAACAAGAAGCAGATGTTGTCCTAATGAATAAGAAAGCAGCCCCTACAAGTTGGACAACAAAGATGAAGCATTATCTCCTGACTGGTGAGTGTCCCCACAACCTTGACAGTGCTAAGAGAAGGTATTTTCGGTTGCAAGCCATTCCTTTTGACATTCTGGATGGTGCTTTATATACACAGGATTACAATGGTGTCTTGCTACGATGTGTTGAACCAGATCATATGGACAGAATTCTTGAAGAATTCCATGACGAAGCATCCGGAGGCCATTTTGTAGCAAGAACTACTGCTCTGAAAATAATGAGAGAGGGATATTACTCACCCAATCTACACAAAGATGACTTTTCCTAGGTAATAAAATGTAAAAATTGTGCTTTATTTGCAGGCAAGTAGAGGTTGGCAGCTTTACCATTGCATCCTATTAAGGTGGAGAAGCCTTTCATAAAGTGGGGGTTAGATTTCATTGGCCCCATCAACCCACCCTCTAGTGCCGGTCACAAGTGGATCCTCACCACCACAGATTATTTCACTCAATAGGCAGAGGCCATAGCACTAAAGGATGCGACTGAAGGATCTGCCCTTAGTTTCTACCAAGACATGGTAGCAAGATTCAGAACACTTGACTTCATTGTCTCAGACAATGCACTGTCCTTCCCAGGAATGAAGATTTCAGAATGGGCATTGAATCATAACATCATCCTGAATACTTCATCTAACTATTACCCTCAAGGTAATGGTCAAGCATAATCAACAAATAAGAACCTGATCAAGATCATCAGGAGAACTATTGAAGGGAATCAGAGAGATTGGCACAAGTTGAAGCTGGCCTTGTGGGTGGATAGAATAACCCCTAAGAGATCCATCGGTAACTCTCCATACTTTCTAGTCTATGGGAAGGAAGCCAAAGTTCCTATTTCCGTTGAATTACCTACTTTTAATTTAATCAAGGAAATTGAACTAGTACAAGAAGATTTCATGCAAGTAAGGCTTGCTGAACTGATGAAACTTGAGGAAACAAGGAAGCTAGCATTGGAAACCTAGAAATCCATCAGGCTCATATGAACAGAACCTTTGACAATAAGTCCATGCCTAGGTTTTTCAAGGAGGGAGACTTGGTCCTCAAGTGGGACGAGTTGAAGAATAAACCTAGGAAACACACTAAGTTTGATACAATCTCGAGTGGGCCATTCATGGTCACAGGGTGTAAAGCCCATAATGCCTTCCAGTTGTCTTCCTCAGAGGGAGAAGAATTTCCCATTCATGTGAATGGGATTCACCTCAAGTCATGTTATTGAGGTCAAATTACTTCCCCTGTACAATAGGAGTTAGATGTTTCAATTCCTGTTGTCTGTGTTCCCTAAGTGCTTTAGCACAAGTTTTGTTTCAGTTTCAGTTGTTGTTTCCAGTTTTTTGTTGTTAGCAATAAGCCAAATATACATTGATTCCATTCCTCAAAACTTCATCAAGCAAGCATCAGTGATTGGTATTAGTGAGTTGAGGACCCACTGATACAAACCATTCATACTCATAGAATGATCCCTTAGAATAATACCAACATATCTAAGGCATTTAGTTTGTTTTGTCGGGAGGAGGAGCTATTGTTTTTCAGGATTTCAGTTGTGGAAGCCAGAGGACTCTATGCCCAATGGATAATAAAGGCAACTGGCCAAAAGGGTACTTAGCAGGCAAGCACTCAGCTGAGGTCGTTAGAAATGTTACACAATTTCATGTTCAATCAAATTGGTTGATATTGTTAGCCTAATTATTAGGTGAGTTTCTAAATAACCTATTTTGCACATTATTAGTGATCTGAATTAAATTTGTGTTCATTTCCCTAAAGATAAAAATGAAAAGTACATAAAGGAAAGAATCAAACTAAGATATCCAGGAAATGAAATGATATATACATTGGATCATATTCAGTTTTGAGCATAAATGCTAAAATGTGCTGGAAAGAAAGTAAAGCATTTATCAGAGCTCACACAGGTCGTGAGCATAGCCAACTCCTAGAAATTTATGGCTAACTACATGCATAAATAAAGCAAATGAACATAAATAATAGGGTACCAGACATTGCCTGAAGGAAGAAAGAGAGGTTGGCTCGGGTCGACTCCAGTATGCTCCTGTTGGATCTAGAACCTGCAAGAAAGAGAAGAAACGGGTTTAGATCCAATGGATCTAATAAATGCATGATAATTAATTATCTACATACACCTACAGTCATGCATGCATGGAATCAGCCATATATCAGAAGGACGGAACCATGCCCCAGGCATGAACATACTCACAATAATGTTGCAGAGGAAAGAAGGATATCATGTTTTTCTAATTTGTTTGTTCCATGTGCAGTTAAAGAAGAAGTTGTCTTATTACATTTATATGTGATAAATTCCCTCACTCATGCACAAGTAGTATTTAAGGGCATCCATCACAGGCCACCTTTAAAGAACAATTGTGCATGGGGAAGAACACTTATGAAGATGAAGACTCTCTAGAAGAATAATGGACAGTGTTGCTATGTAATGTGGGCACTGTCAGGAAGCCCTCAAAGCCCTTGATAGAGCCCACATGATAGGGCAAGAACACCCATGATTGGATGCCAGGCCCTCTAGTACCCTACATTGAAACCGGTTAGGGTTATTAGAAGCCCCATCAAAAATAGGGTTCCTGATTATCCTAACGGTCACAACGAGGAGCATTGATGCAGAAGGAGAAAACATAATGAAGCAATAGTAACCATGGAGCATTTAGAATACATAAGACAAGGAACAATAATGGTGCATGAGGACATCTTTCAGTCAAAGTCATGATGAAACATCAATGGTGTATGAAGACACAAGTAAAATACACCAAATGCATGATACATATGACACATTCTGCAAAATCATCACAACATAGCATAGCGAATCTCAGCATTGAAGATGGGAATATTCTAGACACAACAATAATGATGCATGTCTCAGTCATATCCTTGCAACTCCAAAGTTCAGAATAGAAAAAGGTATGGTGTTTTGCATATGAATTTATACATCAAGTACATGCATACCATGTTTGAGAAAGTAATAAAACAACAATATCAAAACAACATATAAATTTCAGAAGTTAGCATCATTTATAAGTTGCACATGGGCAAAGATGCTTCGCATATGAGATCTAATTGAGCAAAGATGATATGCCTGTTAATGAATTTGCATATAGCTTTTTGAGACATCAGTAGAACATTCAGAGAGGCATCTAGCAATCAGAGAAATGATGCATAAAAGAACTTGCAAATATAGTGTCTCTTTCAAGCAATATAATAAGCAAATATGTTGTAAACAACATTAAAAAAAAGCCTATGTATGCCCATAAACAACAACAGAGTAACATAATGGAGTCCAAACATTACAAAATACATCCATGGACAACATTATAGCACCAAGGCGCCACTTCTCATGGAAGCAAAAGAGGGAAATGTGTTCCAGAATCAACAAAAGATAGTTATAGCCCGCGGTAATGAATGAAGGTAATAACAATGCCAATGTATATAAAATGTTTCTAGCAGACATAAAACAACAAACATGCATCATAATGCCCCATTGTATGGAGGCAAAAAATAGAGATACCATTCTGAATCAATACAACAGAACCCACGACCAACAAGGTAAATGAAATGTGAATGTTTCCATCAACTTCGAAAACAACAGACATACATAGCCCGTGGCCTTCAATGCAGTTCAAAACATCAAAGATGCTACTTCCACTATGACATTTCCAAGCAAGAACGAAAGCAACATCATAACGCCCCATTGCATGGAGGAAAAAACAGAATTGATGCATCAAAAAATGAGAAAACAACAAGTAGACAAAGCCCATGCCATGGAGATATCAGCAATTTGACCTTCCAGAAATGTTTTATCATATACATGGACATAATTGTTATGCCAAGATGTCATCTTCTATGGTTTGGAAAAAAAGCATTTTTTTCAAAACAATAATGATGCCCTAACCACAGTTTTTCAAAGTAATAAAGCAGGAATGTCAATACAACAATGTTTAAAGAATGAAAACAATCATGGCCCGCAACCTCTTATCACACATGAAAGGCAATACAAACACTCAAAACAACAAAGCCCCATCAATAATCCAAAGATGCAGACCAAAGCCAGCTCAATGAAGGAAAATATGCAGAGAGAAGAGCATGTTTTCATCTAGTAAATTTGAATGCAATGAATGAAAAACTTACCATGGATTAATATTGCTTTCAATCTCCAGAAAAGCCATGCAAATCGATCCAGAACAACCTTTCCAAAAATCATGCTTTCTTTCCTTCCAAAGCAGCAGTTAGGGCATCCAAACCGTGTTTGCTCTTGCAATTAGATGGAGAGTGAAAAGCATATGTTTTAAGGCAAATATATTGGTCATGTTTTAATGTTTAAAATATGATAAAGACCGATGGTAAAGTAAGGGTTGAATTAGCAATATTTTTTAAATACTTTAAATGTGTCATTTAGGGGCAAAATTCAAAATTGTAAATGCATACCCTAGGTCCTAGGTATCATGGCTATTTTAATAGCATATCTCCTATCATTCTCTCTTAGGGTCATTAATTAATTTAAAATGGGATGTAGAAATGTAAAGTCATGCATATTCTATTATTGTAAATATTGGCCCAATGATATTTTATAAATCATTTTGGGCAAATATCACCTATCATGCATGATTAGTGGAGGAGATAGATTTAGTTTGGCAAGGCGATTATGGTTAAGGCATGATTCTGAATTCTCTCTATCATCTACCCCTACAAATCCGAGAACCTGAGATCTAGATTTGAGCAACATTTTGGTGGACCTACAAATGCAGATTTTCAAATATACCCCTGCATCCAGTTCCAGATTTGGTGGAGTTAGACAAGGTGATTTCCAGAATCCTTGGAAATGCAGATTTTGGGGTTCTCACCTATTTATACCCTTCTCATTTTTGTGATAGGCAATTCTTTCATTCTATCTCTTTGAGATTTGAATGCTTGTAGCTCTAAGAAGCAGATTGTTTTCCTTGGCTCCTTTTGGTTAAATACATAATAGAGATCCTATTTTTTCCTATCGTCTTCTGAATTATTTAATGAGTTTTGGTCAATGTTATTGTGATTCAAGTTAGTCCTTTACTTGGCATATTGTTCATCTGATGTTTAGAAAGCACATACTATTGCCTAAAGTCTGATTTGTGTGCTCTCATAAGTCTTTGAGTTGTGAAATTCATTAATTTTCTTCTGATTTACAATCTGCACCTTGTTATTCTCGAAAGCAATAATATAAGTGGGATGAATCTGTGAATTCCAAGTTATGTTTAAATCATATTGTGAGTATTTTAGAATCTGTGGATCTTCAAAGTTTTGGTGAATCGTCTAGGTTTTAAGTCCAGTTTTTTTCAATTCATGCACTCTCTCTCTCCCTTTTTCTCCAAAAGGTTTTAGTTCAGTTTAAGGTGATTCAAGGGGAAGCCAACCCTTAATCCAGAAGTCTACTTCCATTATAGGTTCCCCACAACCTGGAAGTATTCCCATGTTTCACAAGATTGCTAAGTTCCAAACTTAACTCTTTCGGGTGCAATCCTTAGTGACAACATTATCATGTGAATGCATTTATCAAAGGGATAATGACACATATCATCAACTTATTACTCTTCTTAGTGTCTTGTCTCTGTATTAGCTATTTTTTTATGCAAGCCTTGCATTTGGGAGACCAAGTCATCTAGGGGTATAAGTGGGAACATAGTGATATTTTTAGTGGAAATGGGTGGTTTACTTGTAGAATGTAAATGGAGTAAAAGGCTTGGGGTGGTGGAATGAAAGTGGATTGGTTTTAAGAGATATAAATGGAAGAAAAATATTGGGTTGATGGGATGAAAGTGGATCTAAGAGGTTGAGTGGGTGGAGTGTATTTTTGGTAAGCATAATCATGAGAGGTCATGCATTGACTTTTTTGGTAAGTGGAAATGATGTGAGAATTGATTTGTTGTGGTATATATGAGGATGAACACATGGATGCTACTTCGCTCAGCAGCGGAGGGATTTATGGAATTGAAATACCTATGGATGGAGCAGTGGAAGGTATAGATTGATCTTGGATATTGGATATATCAAAGTCATAACTTGACACCCCTTTGAGCTAGCAACCCAAATTAGTAATTAGAATTGGAAGCAAGGACTTGGTGTAATGCTCTCATTGCTTTAGGATCTTGTTCAAGCTCTTTTATCTCTTCAATTGTTAATTTTCTTCATGAAAAGGATAAGATGAAATTGCATGTTCACCTTGTGAAAATGACACATCGATAAGATGTTCTTAGGAAAGTGTATGTGATGATTCTTTTTGACTTGTTTCCATGTTTTTCAAGTGTTGTGAGCTTCTTGTTTTCATATAAATGTATGATATCTTGAATAATGTTGTACTTTGATTTTGATGAAAGATACTTATTTCTCATAAGCTAAAATTATCAAAGTTAAGCTAGATCTCCTAGATGATAAATATAAAGAGATAGATAAAGATAAACAAGATAACCCCTCAACATGGAATAGACTTGTGATACCAAGAAAAAAGGTGATAATTGTTCAAATGATAAATCAAAAGAAAGGAGATCCTACTTAAACATATATGAATCTAGGAAAGGATATGACAAGTCACCTAAATCTTAATCTTGTTTTCCAAAGATTATTAAGATATGCCAATTTTTGTAATTTTCAAGTTTGTTCGTTTTGGAGGTTTCATGTTTGAAAGCTTTGGTTCTATTGGCAAGAGATAACATCAAGATACGTAAAAGCCTAAAAGATAAAGAGTCTTATTTGTTTTAAGATTTATTATTTGATTTGATGCACCATGCAAGAAGATACAAGATTAGAAAACTCTTTTTATGCCCTTTTGGCTTCTAATAAGCGAGGAGATTTAAACATTCAAGCACATGAGACACATCAACAAGCCTACTCAAGTAGGTTTATTAAAAGTTGCATACACAATAAATGATGGTCAAAAACTTTAACTATAGGCTTTACAAGCTCAACTAGGGGTATCCTCTATAGACCACAAGTGTACACTAAGCCTCAATCTACAAAATGAAAGAGAATCCCCACCTTCACTTCTCTAATGTATACTTTAGTTCTTAGAGTTTTTGCCCAAATTGACAATAATCCACTTCCAAGAGGCATGTCTTTCGATTCATCCTCACTATTTATACTTTTTTAGAAGATATTAGTTGAGGTCGTCCCCTAGAGTAATCACTTATCTAGGAAGTTCCCTTTAAAATAAAAGATGCTTTGTCACAACTATCACACAATTTTATTATTTGCTACTCCTTTGAAAGCATCAATCTTGTAAGTGTTAGATGCTAGTATTGAAGCATAAATTCAACGTCATTTCTAGTTTTATTGGCCTTCATCCTTCTTGTGGCACCACTTCTTTATGGTTGCGATATCTATGGATTTATATTAAATATTTATGTACAAAGATAGAGTTCATCATCTTCAAAGGTTTCTAAGGTTGCATTAAATAGTAAGAGGAGCTCTAATGCAAAATATAACAAACATATTTACAAAATAACGTGTACAAATAAATTTATCAATTTACATGTGTGAACATGTGTGTGCACATGTCGAGGCTATCTACATGGCTGGGAATATTTCCTTTGATTAATCACCCAAATTAATAAAGTTGATCTAGAAGGTGGGTTGACCTAGGTAAACACGACCCTTGTGATATGTTGAATTCCCTATATGTCATTTTACATCTTTCCTACCTTATGAGTATTTAAATACTATATATTATAGTGAAACAAACTTTTAGGAATTTACATTTTGATAGGTCATTCCTACACATTACAAATTAGTACCCCTAGGGCAGTGATCAATTCCATGGTACTTAAGGTTAGTTTTAATAGCATTAGTTTGATCCATAGTGAATGCTAATCTTCTTCTAAGAACACATTTATATTCATCAGTCAAAATTAATTAAATGTTTATGTTTGGATAGTTAAATTTTATAGGACATTAGCACTATTTATTCATCACTGTTCCTAAAACTAAGTACCCTATCCATTTCATTTTATTTCTAAAATTAGTAAATATAAAATCTCAACTCCTTAATTAAATATGATTTAACTATGTGATTAGCATTTACATTTATTTAGTTAACAAGGTTCATAAATAAAATATTTTTTAATGCCTATTATATATGGGGAGTTCTTGAGATTCTCTTACACTATAGAAATTTTCCTTAGCAAATGGCCTTTGTTTTATTTAAGGTAAATTTAAATACAATTTTATCACCACTTCAATTTTATGAGGGTTTTGGATACACCTTTGTTGCATATGCTTAGCATACTTTGATTACAATTTTTATGTTTTCCTCCACAAATTACACCAAACTTTTAGGTCTTTTAAATTTGGTGGCATATATTGCAATCTTGTTTGATTGCTTATGAACTTGTTACTTTTGTCTTCCTTAACCTTCAAATATTACATATTAAATTAAGCTCACAAAGTTGGCCTTGTAATCAACCACTAATAAGGTTCCTTTTGGGGGAGAGTGAACTCCAATCATGTAATCTTGATCTTGACCCAATAAGTACTATTTTAATTTATTTTCAAATTTATTTCAAGAAAACTACACTACATAGTTTGTGATCTCCAAATAGTAACATCAATGGAGACAACCCTAGTTTTAGCATTGGTATCAAGGTGCAACAAGCCAAAATTCTTGCCCATACCAATGGGGCTGCACTTCTATGACATTTCCACCTAGCTTGTCTAATTTTGGTGGATGCACCTTCTCTCTAATCAAGTATTTGCTATCTATCCATGATATTAATCCTTAGGGTATGGGCCCTTTCGTAGATGTAGGGTTCTAAGGGAGCGAATCAAATAAAGATCCCCGTATGTCTCCCTCTAGCGATGATAAACTTTTGGATGTCGTTGGTTTTGTGTTACTAGTCCTATGGTTTAAGTCCTACTCTCAAATTTGTTCTGCTTACAACCTCGTGTAAGGGAGCAACATTATACCTACATCCAAGTGGAAAGTCTCTTAGAACAATGGTTTTTCCCATAGCAACCTAGCTTAGAGCTATATAGGGGTTCTCTTCCAATAAAATTTCAAAGTTGAAGCTTATCCATGGCTTCACTCAATGACTCCTTATCATCTACTCAAGTGCCATTGTTGGGATTCACTCTATTGATTATTAAAGTCATAATTTTGGTGGTTCTTGTGGTGTTCTTGGTGCCTCACCTAATGATGCAAGACCAACCATGTTACAGTGAATTCCAAGTCCTAACTTTCGAATCTTTGCTTCAATTCCAATGCAACATAACACCATAATCCAAATCAATTTGTTTTAAACACAAATTAAGTGCAAATAACATTAATTGATATCAAGAATTTAAATGTCTTGTTTATTCATTGTTTTCTAAAAGGACATTCCTCTACCCACTATTTGTACCTTGAATTTCAAGGACACGTCCCTTTGTCTTCCCTACCACCAAAGACCGTGTTCATGAACAAGCCAAGACGACTTAGCTCCTCCAAAGACTATATGAAGAGAGCCTTACATTTCCCTAGATCTTGGGGTATATATTCGATGACACTCAGAGTCTTGTATATATAATATAATTTGTATACTCCACTTACTAAAACTTGAGTAGTTGTTTTCATTTAAAATCCTTAAGAGTTCAACATAGGTATCCCACTCCTTATGTATATATACTAAATGCATGCATAAAGGTTATACCAGTCAAGCATAACAATTATGGATTACAACACAAGTACTGATTCCATTGGAGTTAAGTCTCATTACAATTAGATGTTCGGATAATGATTTTAGCTTTATATCAATAAATTGTCAAAATGCAGATTCAACAACTGAAAATATGTGCATGCAATTATAAAGTTGCATCGACATTTAAGTTAAATAATAAGCAAGGTTTAAGTGTCATCTTAGACATGACTTCAAAATACTAAGATATGTAATGAAATCATAACGGGACCCCAAATTCATGCTCCTTTCATAATATAAGGTTCAACTGAATATATGATAATATAGATCACCAAGTTGGCATCGAAAACCAAAGATTGTTGATTTATGGGTGTTTGTAAACCTGGCAAGCAGAAAAATGAAAACATAAATTCCATCTTTTGTTTATCTCACCCCACTTGGTTTCTAAAAATTCACGGAGAAAGATTTTCTTTCTTTTGCATCTTCCTTTTCGTTTTTCTCTTTTTATTACAAGTTGTCATGTACAATAAATGCATCATTTTGGGGGTCCCAAACCCTTTCCTCAAGAGACCATTTAGAATTGATTTCTTGTGCACGTTTCTTGTTTCTTTTAAAAATAATTTTCGACATGGAAGATTCTGTTTGAGGTGTGCAACATTAAATTTTGGCGAAGGAAAAAGAGAATCTTCCTCTACGTGAATTTTTTCAGGCTTTTCTGTTGTTATAAGAAGATTATGCTTTTGTCTTGACACCAGTTTGGAATGTGAAGTACTTGTTTCAATCACATCTCCAGCAGAAACTATAGGAGCTTTGTTGTCAGAACTATCCAAGTGCTCAAGCTTTACACATTGTCGTACAAACAATGCAATAAAGAAGCCTTCCATATCCCCAGCTCCCTCTGTTCTTAGGAGGTGTTTAGCTGCGATTCATTACACCATCAATTAGAAATAGTGGTTTAAAGCACAAAGGTAAACCGTAAAACAAAAATAAACAACACAAATGACCACCTTCTTCAAAAACTGGAAGACCTCGGTGTGCCCATTCAGGAAATGGTGTTTCCAAGTGAAAATTGTGAGCACGAGCATGGGGAAGAACAGAACTAATAACATCCTCATTCTCTATCTGATGAATGGAGCACGTACTATATACAACTCTCTCAACACTTGGAACTGTAAACAAGAGCACATTAACCTTTTAGAATCAACTAGAAAATCCTTGAGAACAAAATGTAAGAAATATCAGAAACAAGGCTATTGACTACTCTATGCATTAGTGTCTTGCAAGAATATGTTATTTAGATATTCTATGTTCGTAAAAGGCAATTTTTTTGGTTTAACACCTGTGGTCTGATTAGCAGGGAAGTGAAGGCAGCCTACTAACAAATAACATTGATATGCTACAGATAATCTGATCAAATTGCTCTTTACCAGTTTTTGTCATTTGCCCAAAAGTCTCAAGTATTGCAAGTTCACAAAAAAGAAACTGAAACTTATGCATTAACCACTAACAAGATTAATAATGCAAGGTCACTGTGTAATACTTAGTAAGACCTGATCCAGGAATGCGGTACTTTGAGCAAAAAAACTTTCAACATAGGAAGCATACACTTGCGATCTCTATCAAAAATGCTAAAAATCTTTTAATTATCATTTTTTAAAATAAACTAATACCAAGTAGATAACATGCACAAACTTCATTCTGCACAGAGTAGTTGCTGGTGAACTAAGATTGGACTCAAACAGAAGAGAACATGATTCAAAGAAACGAATTTTGTAATTTAAGTAAATCATAAATAAACTCAATAAGAATGGACTCAAACTGTAAAATAAAAATATAAGCATACCAGAAGAATAGAGAAATGGTTACGGTATAGATTCGACACTATGAAGAATGAATATTCTAAATTTCTACCCACATGGAGGCATTGGCATGTATCCAAATGAATTCATCTTGAGCAATTCGTCAATTCTCTTTTATGCATCTTTGATGAAGACACCATAGCAGAGGTCTAGCGAATGTATAACATACACCAAATAAAATCATTAATTTTTATTTTTATTTTTTAAAATTGAAAAAGGTCATGTGTTAATGTAACTTTTGTTGTTGACAAAAGCAGAGGCTTACAGTACATTAACAGGTTCAAAAAATGATGTATTATCTTCTCTTCAAATGAGTGAAACCACTCCTGCAAAAGGCACATTATTGCTCTGTAATGGATTTGAAGCAGTGGAAGCACCTCAGGGTTGGGTTCACAAATCTAGTAGCCTGCTTCGCAATATTCACAGTTTTCATTTTAAGTTACACAAGGGGACACATTTCTTATTTTGCAGCCTCCAAGCTTTGCACATCTTGCAAATAATGCAACGAACTGCACTGTCAGCATGTGATGTTGGACTCAGCAAGCACTATCCAAAAAACTACATCATTGATGGGTCCATGTCATCCAATGATGCTTCCTCTTCTTCCATGTTCAGCAACCACACAAGGAAATAACAGTTGAAACATAAACTGTATAACAATTTATCGTTGTAAATTGGTTGTAACATTATATTCCCATTATCCTTCCTCAGTTCAAGGAGACAGTTGGAAAAAACATACAAAATGCCATTACTTATATACATTCAGAACCCTACCCACTACTTTTCAGGTGTCAACCTACAGGAATAACTCATTTTGGTCATCTAATGGCTTTGAAAATTGGAGACTTACAACAACATCGACAAGTTCACACATGTTGAAAAGGTCGGTTTTACAACTTTGAAGATGCCTACTCCAATACTTTGCTGGTACAAGTCTTTTAGTGTGATGGAATAGAGAAATTTTGAAGCTATTGGCACATAGTCTGGGTTTGTCAACATAATATTATAAAACACTGTCATTAAGAAGGTCTGCTCACTCCTGGATTACACAAAAGAGTTCTTCCATGAAGTTAGAATACATCTAAATCCCCGTGAGTAAAACTTTCCGAAAATTCAGAGTTATACTAGGACTTCAACAATACATTCAAGCTGCAACAGTGTAACTTACATGTTGAAATTTTTTATTTACAAAACTATTAGAATAATAAATTACTAAAAGATAAGGCTTACAGTTGTAATAAAGCCAACTTAGTGGCAAGTGTTTCTTTCCATTTTTCTCAATTTTCTTATAGCTTAGAGTGAGTCATGTAATATTTCAGTTTAGGTGGTTTCTTCTCCAATCTCTATTTAAGGATGTGAACCTCTTTGTAATCGTATCCCGCTAATTAATAGAATATTAAATTATTGTATTCTATTATTTTTTGCAATATAAACAATAGACCTCATCCTTGCACTTGGACATAGTCGAATCCAAACATGTTCTAGGTCCCAACCTATGACACCTCTTGACATTATGTGTAACACCCCCATAGATACTGAAACTAGTGCGAATAATACAAATCAAAGAAAGAAAATGGCTCCATCACATTAAGCAAGCACATTACCAAGCTCAGAAGATTTTTACTCACCAACAACATATGTACAAGGGATGTCATGATTGTCATAAAAAAGCATACACTTTTTAGATCGGTGAGAAAGTATGGTTGCATTTGCAAAAAGATAGACTCCAACGTCCTCACTATAAGCTCAAATTACTGTAATATGATCTCTAAACCATACTTAGCAGTTTGCACCATTGGCGAGAACACACAAGTCATGATTGTCATTAAAACGCATACACCTTTTAGATCGGTGACAAAGTATGGTTGCATTTGAAAAAAGATAAGACTCCAAGGTCCTCACTACAAGCTCAAATCACTGTAATTTGGTCTCTAAACCATACTTTGCACCATTGGCGAGAACAAACTTCTCCTATATCTTCCTCCATACTTGAGCATACATCTTGTATTCAATATTAAAATTCTCAAGCTGTAAACACCACCTTTGCTAGAGCCTTTTGCAATTTAGATCCATCCTGTCTAGAACATGTTAACTTGAGTCCAAAAGAAACTGATGAACTGAAAAACTACCTAAATTTGCACTCACAATGTTACTCACCAATTCAAAGTAGTGAAGTAGGCCCAATATACAGATTAAGTAAAGTGGCATACTTTTTTGTGACTCTGAGTTCATTTTTGGTAATTGGGCACAAATTTATTTTCAAGGGTAAGTGGTCACACATCACAAGCACCATACGTTCCAGTTTACACCTCTCTGAGGCTTATTTGCGAATCCCATAACCTACTTCACTTCATTTGCAGGTTTTGTTGCAAGGTATGCTAGAAAATATTCTTCTAGCATTGCAGCCTACTTGCGGACATCATGTGTATAATGCTGTCTTGTACTACCAACAAATTGAGAACTAAGCATTACCTAACAAGTCACGTCAGAATGGGGTCCATGTTGTCTAGCAACTATGTAGAGAAGGTAAAGTAGGTTCATGTAGTACCAATCATTATTTCCACCAAGTAGAAGATGTAAGAACAAGATTGGATGAAAGATCTCAAGATAGGAATTAAAAAGATTTTGTAAGAACATGCCACCAGTTTGCAATTTCTCAACATCTACCCTAAAATAAAATTCTAAGCTACCATCTCATGGTGAAGATACTCGAGGCTGCGTCTGCAAAATAAGTTTCGACATATGCACATTAATATGAAAACATACATGATACACAAGATGTGCACATTTGTACTTCTGAACTTTACATTAAATTAATCTCACAACAGCAATACAACCCATCTCTCTATGCATTAACCAAGGAATCTCACTAACCATCTTCTATGGACAGCAACCTCCCATAGTCGCCCCTCTTCAAAGAAACATAGAAATATAAAGGTAGAAGACTTGATTGAAGAAAGGATGGAATGGAGGAACGGAAACAATAATAATATGCAGATGGAACATCATCCAATAAAACCAATACAATCAGAAGACATTTATCAGATTGAAGCACATTCATAATACAAATACAACTACCAAAGAAGATCGAAGCATTCAGCATAAGAGCACATAAGTCTAGGATCGATTCATAGAAGTTGAACAGCATATATACCAAAGGAATTTATCTTTAGACTGGGCATGATACATCAGACTGGTATTGTATCATATAATATGCTACCCCAAATCAGAACTCTTAAGAAGTTTCCTCTAACAATTTAACAAGGCTGTGCTCACAGTTTTTTGCTTTCAATGTTTCGGAAAATTACAAAGACAGATATATGAAGTATGCAGCAGATAAATATAACAGTTTAATCAACCAAACAGAGTTGAACGTGTTAGTAATAACTGAGGGGGGGGGGGGGGGGAATCAGNGGGGGGGGGGGGGGGGGGGTGAATCAGTGGCCTCAAAAATTAATCCTTAAATCAACCCTTCAAACTTAGTACCACAAATTATACCTTTAGTTATCTTCATTCCTACAAGATGAATGCCTTGAAATACTTATAACAAATTACTACTTGTCGGAATGCTTTGTAAAACCTTCTTCTGTATGTTTACCGATAAGCAGTCTTTCTATTTACCAAAACACAGTAAATAACTAGTGTATACCGATCAATCCAGATTTACTTAAGTGAAAAGCAAAACAATAAAGTAATGACTCATAGACACATTAACACATGGATTTTTAACGTGGAAACCCTGTTAAGGGAAAAACCACTGGGACCGGCACCCCAAATTTTCACTCTTCTGAAGTGAGCTCGGTTAAGAGCCAACCCTGTTAAAGGTTACAAACACACTGTTAGGTGTGACCTTGTTAGAGGATTTTAAAGAATAGTTTGTCACTTAGTATCTGGCATCTAATGCTACCATCCTTGATCAAACACTCACTTGGCCTGTCAATAGGTATCGAGCATATCCAATGCTACTTTCTATGATCAAACTTTTTGATACTCCTTGGGATGTATCTCAATTACAAAAGACTTTTCAGTCCTGCTCGGTTAAGAGACTTGATGCTTCAATGGTTAAACTGAAACAGTAAATTGATCTGTTCACATATACAACTTTGAATTGCAAATTTTCAGATCTATTGTAAGTGCATTAGCTTTCTGATCAATGTTTATCAATTCAATACCTTTGCTCCACATTGTTCTGCTCTGTGATGTTGTATCTTTGTTTGTCGGTGTCTGCAGAATTTAACTCTTTTCTCAGCTTGATTGATCAGGTTTGAATGAAGACTTTCTTCTCCTTTAGAATCTCTTCAGCATTTATTCTCTTGTCACTCTCCTTATTCATAATGAATAAGTTTGTTTCTTATATAGACATGATTTCACCGTTTCTTGGCTTTCTTGATCTTGGTGTGATCCACAATTCTCGCCAATTAGATTTAAAGCAAAAACTCCTATTTTATCTCGTAGAGATCTTCTTGCCAACTGGACAAAGCAACTTTAAATCCTTTACTTATCTCCGGCTTTATCTTGTTGATTAAAACAATGATAAGTATTTGTTAAGTCTATTTTTAGCTCTTGACAACTAAGCATTTTGTCGTTTCTGAACTCTCTGTTCTGTCGGTCAATACTTCAGTTAGTCATCAGTGATAACTGACTGTTCCGTCAGTGTGACTTCAGTTGTCTTCGGGATCTCCGTCTATCGAGCAACACTGTAATTCTGCCCGTCGGGTTAGACTGTGCTTTGCTCGTCGAGCAACACTATGACTTTGCTTGTCGGTAATGTTGTGCATTTGCTCGTCGGGTAACACTGTGACTTTGCTCTTGTTGATTTGCTCTGACCATTAGTGTGCACTCCGTCGGTGTATACAATCACTTTGTGAATACTTGACTTATGTGCATTAATGATAGCATAGCCTTTGATTCATCAGTTCTCTGAAGTCTTTTAGCAATATGTCCATGACCATACAGATTATATCAAGTTGACATCAATGACAATACAATACATTAACTGATTTAATGTCTTGCATTAACTTTCTTATGTCTCTGTGATCATCAACTTAACATCTTCAAACATTCAATCAATTATAGCTCATCAGAACGATCAATTAGACAAACTAACCGTTGTTGTGTCCAAACTTATCTTCATTCAAATCCAGTTCATTGTTACAAACATAGTAGCATAGTCATAACCCTATGAAGCTTTAATGATCAAGGACGTAATTAAACTTCAGAGGTGTTTTTATTACATTCTAACCTTTACACTTGGAGCCGATAGATGATTATTCTAGGATGGCACTTGACACCACATCTACAATATATGTTGTGCTTCTTATTTGCATACTGAGACACCGCAACTTCCTTAAACCCTGCCAATCTTTCCCAGCTCGATTCCAGCAATTTTTTAAAGAATCACGGACCTGTGGTTTCATATCGTTCCTCTAGTCACAATTCACTCCCGGCTACAAGTCGTCCGTTTAGGACCTACTACAACCCACTGTAAATGCCTTTTAAAATATAAATGTTGAACATGACAGGAGTGCCAACTAGAACAAGCTAAATACGATGTCTGGCTACCCAACGTGTTCCGCAATGTTGTCCACTGAGATGAAGGTTGCTTATTCAAGGTATGTTTTGTTACTTCTCAAAGAACTCATGAATACCAGATGAAGCCAAAATGGCAGGAAATGGAAATACTTCTCTTCTCCTCTTTTCTCAATACCAAATTGTTGTTCCTTTCATTGGGTTCCACCTCACTGTGCAAGCCGATATTCTATTGGCTCCTGCAACCCACTTGTCTCCAACCGTAGCTACATGCACACTGGAATGATTCAGAACAATTCCTACCAACAACCGTAGTTCTTCAACATGTCATGCCTTCACCTGCGAATCTACAAAAGTCTGAAACGACTATCCTGAGAGTTGTCTTCCAAGCCCGAAGATAGCAAAATTTGAAGGACTCTGCCTCAACAGAAGTCGATCCAATCTGAAGTCTGCATTTTGTTTAGTTTCATTATAACTTTCTTCCACACCCTCTTCTCTGAGCATACCTCTCCTTTAATCTGTCACCTTTCGTAACTACTCAAACAATCTTGATTCCATCGTTTTATAAAGTTTCTTTTTTCTTTTTTTTTAATTCTAGAAATTCCCTCATATAAGACAACGAGTGATATTTCACTCTTCTAATAAGTTATTTAAAATAATCAACGTCAATGAAATATGTAATAATCTAATTAAATACTTTTGAGGGCCTAAGTATTTAATAAGATTTTACCATTGAATTTTTACAAGCTTGTGGAGGACATTATAGTCATCCCTCCCAAAAATCACTCGTCCTCAAGCAATTTCAAACTTGTATGCAACAAAATCTGCTCATTTTTCCAAGTTGCATCTTCCATCGGTAGGTCCTTCCATTTCACTAAGTACTCTTTAATTGCATGTTTCCTAAGACTATGTTCCCTCGTTTCAATGACAGCTTCTTGAATTAAAATCAGTTTCCCTTCCTCATCCAAGGGTGGCAACACTATTGATGGAGTTACATTATCACCCAAAGCTTTCTTCAAACGAGCGACATGAAAAACGTTATGTACCTTGTTTCTTGCTGGTAACTCCAATTCATAAGCCACATCTCCAACTCTCCTTACAACTCGGTAAGGTCCATAAAACTTGGGTTTGATCTTATTTGAACCACTCTTTTTAAGCGTGGACTATCTGTAGGGCTGCAACCTCAAATATTCCAAATCACCAGCCTCAAAGTGCCTCTCAACTCTACGCTAATCTGCATATTGGTTTTGCTGATTTGGGCCTGCCCAATATTTTCCTTCAAAGATTTCATGATGTCTTGGCTCTACTGCAACAAATCTTTAGCTTTAGGCACTCTACTATCTCCAAACAATAAATCCATGAAGCTTGGTGGTTCATACCTATAAAGAGCCATAAATGGAGACATCTTGATTGACACATGGTATGTAGAATCGTAACAATACTCACTCAAATATAACCATTTCACCCACGCCCTTTACTGCCCTAAAATGTAGTTTCTCAAGTAGCCTTCCAACCTCTTGTTAACTATTTTTGTTTGACCATCCGTTTGTGGATGGTAGCTTGTGTTGGGAGTGAGTTCTGTGCCACTCAATCTGAACAATTCTTGCCAAAAAAAACTCAAACTTCTTGTCCTTGTCACTCACTATATTAGGAGGCAAACCATGAAGTTTGAAAATTTCCCTGAAAAATCAATCTACCACCTATACTGTTGTAAATATTGCTGAAATTGCAAAGAAATGGGCAAATTTAGTTAGTCTGACAACTACAACATATATGCAATTCTTCCCTTGGACAGTAGGCAACCCAGTGATAAAATCCATAGAAATACCTTCCCATTTTATATTGGGAATAGGCAGGAGCTGCAATAGGCCAGTAGGGTATGTGTTCTCATATTTATATTGTTGACAAACTGGACACTCCTGAACAAATTTCTGAACTTCATTTTTGAGCCCTTTCCAACTAAATCTCTCTAACTTGCTTGTATGTCTTAAAAAAACTAGGATGGCCAGCCATAGGAATATCATGAAAACGTTTTATAACCACTAGTTTGAACTTAGAATTAGGCTCCAAAAATATTATATCTTTATCACTGTAACCCGAGGACGCGTACCCGGCCCAAAACCCCGGAGTACCGGAATGTCCCCAGGACGGGTACTCCGCGTACCGGAGTACCGCCACCGCCGCCCAAGCACTGTTGTACCGCCACTGTACCTTCGCCACACCCGTTGGGTACTTCGGCACCGTACTTCGGGACGGTACTTCAGTACTCCGGGACGTGATGGGGTACGGCCGGTCGCAGACTTCAAAAAGTGACTTTTTTAAAAGTTTTTTAATACTTTTTTTTTTCTAATTGGTTCCTATGAGATTTTGGGGGCCACACAAGTCTGAAGATTATATAGTTAATGCCATTTCTGCTTGTACACATCAACATCCATTTATAACAGTCTGAAAACACCTGAGACCAAGCCATACAAGGTAAGGAGGGCTGCAGGGCTGACATACAGGTCTATAGAAGTTCTAAGTGTGTCGTACATGTCATGAGGAGGTTGTATCAGGTCTGAAACTGAGTTCTGTGCAGCATATCAGGTATGAAACTGAGTTCTGGGCAACATATTAGGCCTGAAAATGAATTCTGGGCAGTGTTTTCGATAGGCCTTTCCATTGTTATCGTTGTTTGGACAGAAATAGGCAATGAAAATGTAATGTTGATTGAGAATTCAAGAAATGCAATGTAATGGTATTGTCATCAGCATTAGAATATAAAGTAAATCTGATTATTATTACTATCATAGACTTAGTCAATGCAATATAGTGTTGTTCTTCATTTTGGTTGATTTGGTATCAAATTGCAAACTCCAAACTTTTAAACAAAGGAAGAGTGAAACAACCATTTACATTTGCAAACTAAGAATAAATCAAATAACTCAGTAATCAGGTTGCAAGCAAACTGTTTGACAAAAATACAGTGAGTGGAAAGGTAAAAAGTTGGTCTAGAATAGGGGGTGTTCTTACATCCACCTTTGTGTTCCACACTATGTTAAGATTCATGACTATTGCTATGACTGCATTTGTCGTCCCCTCCAATTTATTTTGGTTTGTCAATTATATTGAAACACCCCTGGCCCCTCCCCCCCTCGTCCCCCCATCGCCGTACTGCCGCCGCACCTCGCCATACCGAAATTGAGGCCCTTCTTTTCGCATACCGAAACTCGTCCCGGCGTCCCCCCGTCCCGACGTACCCCCGCACCGGGGTAACACTGATCTTTATAGAAGATGAATTCATTCTTAATTGTGTATCTGTCATCATGCGTGGCGCCTCCAAAATGCTAAAAGCCCATGGGTCCTTTGCATATTCAGCTGTTATACTTTCCTTCCAATCTTCTGCAATTTCAACTAAAGAGCATAGATGTGGTCTCCTAGACAATCCATCAGCCACTACAGTCCTTTTCCCCTTGACATAGACTATGTCAAAATCATAAGCCTGCAACTTTCTCACCCATTTTTGTTGTCTCTCACTCAAATCCCACTAATTCAGAAAATATTTGAGGCTATTATGATCAATTTTTACTGTGAATATTCCTCCCATAAAAGGTCTGAATTTAACTAATGCATGCATTATTGCCAACATTTCCTTATCACAAACTAAGAAACTCTTTTCCGCTCCTCTAGGCTTCCTACTTTCATAGGCAATAGGATGTTTATTCTGCATTAGGACAACACCTATTCCTTCACCGGATGCATCACATTCAAGCTCAAAAGATTTAGAAAAATATGGAATTGCCAATACAAGATAGGTTGTCATTAAGTGCTTAAACTGATCAAAACATTTTTGTGCTTTTTCAGACCATGTAAAGGCTCTCTTTTTGGTCAAATCAGTCAATGTGGCAGCAACCTGTGAAAAACCTTTTAAAAAACTTCTATAAAACCCACATAGTCCAAAAAAACCTTCAAGTTGTGACAAGTTTGTAGGAGGCCAATCAATGATTGCCTTAATTTTCACAGGGTCAACACTAACTCCTTTAGAGATAATTTATATGACCAAGATATAACAATTCTGTCAACCCAAATTCACATTTAGATTATTTAGCATACAAAGACTCCCTCTCAAGAATGCTAAGCACTTCCTCCAAATGTTCCAAGTGCTCATCCCATATCCTACTATTTATCAAAAAATCATAAAAAAATATTAGGACAAACTTACAAAGCTGCTTATTAAACACCCTGCTCATTCATGACTAGAAAGTAGCGGGAACATTAATCAACCCAAATGGCATGACTAAAAACTCATAATGACGGAAGTGGCATCTAAAAGGAGTCTTCTCAACATCCTCCTCTCGAACTCTGATTTGATGGTAGCCCGTTCTCAAATCAGTCTTCGAAAAGTAGCAAGCGCCATGCAGTTCATTAATCAATTCATCAATGCAGGGTATTGGATATCTGTTTTTAATTATTTTCCTATTTAATGCCTTGTAATTAATGCACATCCGCATTGTCCCATCTTTCTTTTTAACCAAGACTACTGAAGAGGCAAAAGGGCTCTTCCTTAGCCTTATATGTCCCATTTCCAACAACTCCTTGCCTTTTAAATTTCATCTTTGTGTCTTTTGGAGTTGCCATAAGGAGTAGTTATGATTGGTTTAGCTCCTTCCTCAAGCTCTATTATGTTCTCAATACCCCTATCTAGTTGAACTCCATGAGAAATGTCACTAAACACCTTACTGTACTTATCCAAAAACACCTCAACATCAGGCTGATAACTTCTCTTTTGTTGTCTTGAATCAGTAGGCATGAAAATGCATTCAACTGTCCACTCCAATTGATCATGTCTCATTAATCTTTCCATTCTTTTAAAGGATACTACCTTAGGACCACCATTGGTCATGCCTCTAAGAAGAATTTTTCTACCATCAACCTCAAATTTCATTTCCATAGTTTGTAAGTTCATCCCAGACTCACCAAGTGAATGTAAACACTGAATCACAAGCATTGCATCAGTGTCACCAATGTTGACCGCATAGAAGTCATCTCTCAACTCATACTCACCCAACTGAATGAATAAATCTCGTATCTTCCTGGTGCAAGTAAGAGTGAAACTGTCAGCAACCATGACTCTAAAACCTTCACATTCCTCAGTCCTCAAACCCCTTCTTGCCACAACACCTTCATCAATGAAATTATGTGTTGTACCTGTGTCAATAAGAGTGACTATACATTGCCCACTCAACACACCTCTTAACTCTGAAAAATGTTGTTTTCTGCAACCCAATTAATTGTGCCATGAAACTCTTCCTTATTCCCCATCTGACTCTTCTGATGAAGTATCCTCACTAGTGTCTGAATCAGTTTGTTGTCGATAATTATCAGAACTTGATTTAGGGGTTGTAAAGTACTCAAGTTGTTTTTCTTTAGCCTTAACAACACATTTATGAGTTGGGTCCTAAGGATATCTGCATTGGAAGCACAATTTCTTCTTCCTAAGCTCATTAAGTTGATCATCATCAAGTATGGGCTGCTATTTTTTATTCTAATCTGAATCTTTATGTGAATGTTTTTTGTCCTTTTCTTTTTTATAGTGAAAAGTTCTTGCTCCTTGAAGTAGAAACTTCCATTTCCCTTGCTCTTTTGATTGCCTCCTGCGAACTTGATGGGTTAAAAGTTTTAACCCAGCCCCTTAAAGGTTCCATCAATCCATCTACAAAGAGTACTACTTGCCTCCTCTCTAAAATACAAGTCATTGACACTGAAAGTTTCTTAAAAGCTGCAATAAAAGATTCCACTGAACCCCATTGTTTTAGCTGTACCAACTCCTTAAAATCCAACTTAGGGTCTTTCTTATCAAAATAGTCTATAAGCTTTTCAGTAAACTCTACATAGGATATTTGATCATGGCCCAAAGTAATCAGCCCATGATACCACCACTCATGAGCACTACCTTTCAAATGCAAAGTTGCATATTTAATAGCTTCATCTTCAGCCATGGGCTTGAGCTGAAATAAGGTATCCATTTTTTGTACCCATGACCTAGCTGTAATATTCCTTGAACCATCAAAAAATGGTATGGTGACCTTGCCAACATTCCTATACAAATCTTGGTTCTGAAATCTACCACCATCTCCCCTGCGTGGTCTATTTCTTTCTCTGAAAGCTATGTATTCTGGAAGAGGCATTTCAACCTGAAAATCTGCACCCAAAGCTTGCCAATCAGTCAAACCTGTCTATGAAATTCTTGATCTGTTTGATCATTTTCAGCTGGTGGATTGTTTGCTTGAGCAAATGTGGGAATTAAAGGTCTAGAATTCACTGTAAAACCAAAAGCTTTAGGCTGCATATTCCCATTATTGGTAGATCCCTGTCCATTATTTCCATTATTTCCATTGTTAACATTTTGTCCATCATTACTGTGATTACCATTTTGTTGCACAAATTGAGTAATCATTTGAGTCATTTGCTGGTGGGACTGTGTCAGCATGTTCATCATTTCTCTTTGTGCTCTAGCCAATTCCCCTAGAGCATTCTCAATACACCTGATATTTTGAGCATCTCTATCCATCGTTCCTGTAGGATTTTCAGTCTGTCCAACCTCCGGTTGTTGGTCTAAATTAGGATTCGATTTGTTCCTCTGAAGGTAGTTATGATGAGTTGATGGACGCATAACAAGCCAACAGGCTGCAAGAACTCAATCTAAGCTCTAATACCACTATAATATGCTATCCCAAATCAGAACTCTTAAGAAGTTTCCTCTAACAATTTAACAAGGTTGTGCTCACATTTTTTTATTTCAATGTTTCAGAAAATTACAAAGACAGATATATGAAGTATGTAGCAAATAAATATAACAATTTAATCAACCAAACAGAGTTGAACAATCAATTAAACAAACTAACCGCTGTTGTGTCCAAACTTATCTTCATTCAAATCCAGTTCATTGTTACAAACATGGTAGCATAGTCTTAACCCTATGAAGCTTTAATGATCACAGATTTAATTAAACTTCAGAGGAGTTTTTATTACATTCTAACCTTTACACTTGGAGCCGATAGATGATTATTCTAGGACGGCACTTGACACAACATCTACAATATATGTTGTTCTTCTTATTTGCGTACTGGGACCCTGCGACTTCCTTAGACCCCACCAATCTTTCTCAGCTCGGTTGTGCGAGTTTTTAATGAATTATGGACCCTTGGTTTCATATTGTTCCTCTAGTCACCGTTCACGCCCAGCAACAAGTCTTTGGTTTAGGACCAGCTACAACCCACTGTAAATGCCTTTTAAAATATAATTGTTGAACACAACTGGAGTGTCGACTAGAACAAGCTAAATGAAGGCAACTGAATCAATGATCTGCTGATCATAAAACAAAGAAATATGCAAAAGCCCAAATTGCCTTAGAGAAATAAGAGCAAGGGCATCCATTATATAGAAAATTGAAAGAGAGGTTACATTATGGTGTTCAACCATATTCACCAATATTACAACCATAATATTAAAGACCTACAACTATCAACTACAAACATAAATATACACAACCATATATTTAATATGGGACTCAATAGTCAAGAAAGACAGCAAGTATTCTAGAAAGGAGGCCAAATTCAATAAAATCTGCCAATGGGAATTAATAGTGCTGTCATTCTCCCCCATAATGACCATTGGGAAGAACATGAAGTAAATTTCTGAGTTTCTGGAACCTTTCACGAGCTAGAGCCTTTGTGAAGATATCTGCAATCTGATCTTCTATACTGCAGTACACAATTTTAATCAAGCCCTGTTGAACCAATTCCCTGATATAGTGATGTTGTATCTCAATATGTTTGGTTCTACTATGAAATACTGGATTCTTTGTCATTTGAATAGCACTCTTGTTGTCACAATACAACAAGGTA
>MU226603.1:327061-338215 GCA_018584345.1 Thuja plicata
ACTACAAACATAAATATACACAACCATATATTTAATATGGGACTCAATAGTCAAGAAAGACAGCAAGTATTCTAGAAAGGAGGCCAAAGTCAATAAAATCTGCCAATGGGAATTAATAGTGCTGTCAAATACGATGTCTGGTTACTCGACGTGTTCCACATGTTGTCCACTGAGATGAATATTGCTTATTCAAGGTATGTTTTGTTACTTCTCAAAGAACTCATGAATATCAAATGAATTCGACACATAAGGAAATGGAAATACTTCTCTTCTCCGTTTTTCTCAATACCAAATTGTTGTTCCTTTCATTGGGTTCCACCTCACTATGCAAGTTGATTCTATTGGCTTTTGCAACCCACCTGTCTCCAACCGTAGCTACATGTACAATGGAATGATTCAAAAGAATTCCTACCAACAACCGTAGTCCTTCAACATGTCATGCCTTCACCGACGAATCTATAGAAGTCTAAACCGGCTATCCTGAGAGTTGTCTTCCAAGCCTAAAGATAGCAAAATCTGAAGGACTCTGCCTCAACAGAAGTTTATCAAATCTGAAGTCTGCCTTTTGTTTAGTTTCATAATAACTTTCTTCCACACCCTCTTCTCTGAGCCATACCTCTCCTTTTATCTGTCACCTTTCGTAACTGCTCAAACAATCTTGATTCCACCGTTTTATAAATTTTCTCTTTTCTATTTTTTTAATTCTAGAAATTCCCTCACATAAGACCAAGAGTGATATTTCACTCTTCTAATAAGTTATTTAATTTAATCAACGTCAGTATATATCTAATAATCTAATTAAATACTTTCAAGGGCCTTAGTATTTAATTAGATTTTACCATTGAATTTTTACAAGCTTGTAGGGGGCATTACATATCAGATCTGCCTTTTCAGCACTTTCCTTCTCACAAGCAATTGTGCTATATATATATATATATATATATATGTTGCTTATGCATAATAGATAATGCTTAAGTATGATAGAATATAAGATATGCCTGACTGCCTTAAACCCATCTTGTAGAAGGAGCCCGGTGTGTAAGAGGAGGGTTATTAGAGGATCATGTCAGTAGGCTATCCTAGAGTTTACAGTATAACTAGCTCCTAGGGACAAGAGGGCACTTACATAGAAGGACCAAGAAACCCCTTTACAACCTCAACCCAACTGCGCAAGATGGCACTTGTCTTTAAGAGGATGAGACATTGATAGGGAAAGTAGGTGCAAGCAAACCACTAAGTAAGGAAAGAGGACTCTAGCAAACATCCACTTTTGGGCTTAGAGTAGAAATGGCTTCAGGTGGACCTATCATGTTTCTTCCTCCAAACCCTAATATGCTAGCATAATATCATTGATTGTATATCAATATGATATGATCTTATCTAACCCTAATGATTGAATACACACAAACACGTGTGTGTGTGTGTGTGTTGCTTATGTACAATCAACATGTTTGGCATTAATATCATCTTTTGTTTTTCAACCAAAACTTGGACATGTCTTCAGAAGCTTCAATATAGTATTAACTATTAAGAAGAGCAAGCCTCACTAGCAAACAATTAGTCATAGCTGAATTGAGAATCAGATATGAGGTGGTAGATATACCAATGTATATTTACTGATTAATCCCATCATGAAAAACTGTATAATGCAGTTATTTACTTTGGGACATGTACTGCTGACTCTGTTTGTTACCTTTTGAAGAAGGTAGATGTATCCAGGTAGGCTAAAGAGGACACAATGACATTTTCTAAAGTATTCCACCATAAATTAGAGATACTTCTGGTTCTTAATATTTTATTGGACTTTTTAAGTGAATGATTATTTTATTTATGGGACAAGTAAATAACATGGTAGAATGTATCATTCAATTGCTTCTAGATTTGATTGTGTAGCTTTTTTAGCATCGACATTTTGGATCACACTCCGTGATGCATCATCAAGATATTTAGAGAATACCAGGATATGTAAGATTGCAAGTTGATACTAAAAAGCATAACCAAATTAGGTTATAAAACATAACCAATCCAAATGCTAATGGCCTAGAGAACCTCAACAAATTAGTTCACTGCCCACTTAACTATTGAAAACAAGTAAGCATACAGGAGAAGCTTTTAAAAACTGCCAAAGAGCAAAAATGCAAAAACAATAAATATTTTATATTTAACCATTCTCCCCACTATTCAAATAAGCCATGACAGAAACAGCTTGCATAAATTTTCAGAAAAAACATAAGGACCGTTGGTTGTAAAAGGAGAATATCAAGGGAAGGAAGAGAGGAAATGGTGCAGGTCTTTTTAGAGTATAAGGAGACTAAAGAAGGGAGAGTCGCCAAGACATAAAGAAAGAAAAAATGAACGAAGACAATCTTCAGAGGACATTCAACTGCAAGCTGAATAATGAAATATTTGACTGACAGAATGTAATGTCCCCTTTTTGGCTAAGTCAGGAAATAGGGACAATTACCTTGCAATCCAAATCACAACAGACTTCTTTCCTTCAAGTCCTTAATTACTACTATTACTTACGACTTATGAATGTAAAAATGATGCAATTGATAAAATAGATATATGGATAATGATATTATTATTCAAAGAACAATATGTATATGAGATATTGATTACTGCTATATCTGATACAAATTATAATGATTATGCAAGTTGATTTTTATTTCTAATGCCAAAGATATTTACCTAGTCTGATTTATCAATGGAGAGTATGCTTATGAACTTTGTCTACAATCGCTTATAGCGCTGAGTTGCCGGTTCGGGTTCAGGTTCGAAGAACCAGTTTGTTGGTACGGCAAAATTTTGAAATGGGGTTTGGGTTTGTTTGGATTCGTTTGTGTGTGTGTGTGTTGTAGGCGGTAATTATGCCATGAATAGTTAAATAAGACTTTTTGTTAGTTAATGTAATAAAACATTGTTCTGAAGGGGTGTCAGTTGTGTCGTCAATTTGTGACAGTTGGAGACTTAACCAACTATGTCGCGTCTATTTGTAGGTAGTTTGGGACAAGTGAAGGGTGTAGTTAATGTTGGAACTATTATGCTATGAAAGATATATCATTCTGTCATTTATGGTGTAATGTGACTGTTATTCATGTTATTGTTGTATTTCATTTATCTATGGTATTATGCAATACTGTTGAATCTGTAAATGATGTGCAATCCATCTCCAGTTAGGCATCTAACGTTTTGGCGTCATTGCCTAAGTTCGAATCTGGCGGTTAAGGGAAGTAGGATCGGCGGGATGGCAACATAATGGGTCGTACCTTCAATCAACAAGTCTTGGTAACTGACAGTGACGGAGAAGACAATACCGAAGTACCCCGAGAAGATCAGTCAACACAGAACATGGTTCACGCGTGGGACACGTCAGTTGACGAGTGCGTATGACGGGAGGCTCCAGAGAGAGCGGTCTCGGCTGGTACGGTATGCACTAAACTCACGATGAGTGGTCCTATGTACGCTTCTGGGTAGCCTTCCAAGATTGTTGGCCCAAGCATTGTTGGAACTCCAAGATCAACGTGAGGCACAAGAAAGGGAGCAATGGAGACAACAAATATTGCAACGATACGAAGAGAAGAACAAGAGGGAGGAGGAACCAAGTGATACTAGCAAGCGTAAGTAACTTCGACAATTAATGCCCAACCTACCAAACAAAAACAAAAGGCAATGCATGAAGGCGGAGACTGAAGAAGAGAAGAAAGTTGAAACTGCCGAACGGAGGTCTCTGTGTATCCAAGAGCAAACCAAGAGACGCCAACGGCTACAACTAGTGAAACAATATGTTGGTCCTCCACCAAAGGCACGGGGCGGCGAAATACAACCGTCAAGACAGGAGTGGGAAGAGATCGCCAGAGAACTACCACTCTCGAGCAATTCCTAGGCGTACGAAGGATCAAACACCGACAGTTTGGAAGGTGTTGATCTGGTACCAACCGAACCATCCGTACATTCTGAAGAGTACAATAGCCAAGAGGGAAATCTCGAAGGAGAGGTAGCGGATTTATTTGAGAGTACATTGCGGGGCATCGGCAATCTCGTTATCTCAGAGGGATCAAGAATAGGGAGAATAGAACCATAGACTCTGGGGAGAAGAAAGCATCAGTACCACTACGAAGAAGGCAACCAAGATGTGAACGACAGAGGTGGAGGGGTAGAAGACTTGTGCGTAGCTGGAGGTGCGGAAGACGCACAGGGACGCAGAGGAGGAGCCAACCCACCGATGTCTAATAACATGCACGGTACCTACCATACACGGCAAATGGCAAACCCCCCGAAGAAGCAAAAACTGCCCAAGTTCAGTGGGATGGATAGGACGATCTGGTCCGCCACTATAAAACGTATAATGATATGGGAAGCAAATGGCCAGGATGACCATGACTACTGGTTAAAGACTTTTACTGCCACCTTACGAGGGATTGCCATTGATTGGTACACGGACCTGCCAGCAAGGGACAAGGCGACTTGGGATGATCTGAAGAAAGCATTCCAGGAGGAGTTCAGATTGTTCTGTGATGATGACGAAGTGGTAGAAAAAAGCTACAACACAAAGCAAGGGAAAAATGAGACCATATGGTCCTACTAGTGCAGGCTGAAAGAACTCATCGACAAGTTAGACAACCAGCCAGCGGATGGCTTGAAGAAAAGGTGGTTCGTCGAAGGGTTGAACCCCTCCCTCCAAAAGAAAATGAAGGTGGTACCGCCATCCTCGTACACAGAGGCCTGCAATCGGGTGATGAACATTGAAAGTGAAAACAAGACATTGAGAGGAAAGAAACAAACTAGTGACAATGATAGTACGGATGACAAGAGCCAAGGGGAGTCCCGCACGATACAGGCCCTTCAGAAGGACATGATGAGGATGATGAAGGAAATGCGAGAAGAGAAGGAAACTGCCAAGGAAGGCAAAGGCAAGGAACTATGGTGTACCGAGTGTAAGAATGAAGGGCACACCAAGGCTAACTATCCCAAGAAACTATTCTGCGACATCTGCCAAGTACTAGGAAACTCCATTAAGGAGTGCCCGTACAACCTAAAAGTAAGGAGCACACAAGTGCTCTTTACCCAAGGAGAGCAAGCAACTCCGCCTACCACACCACCACATCAAAGCAATTATAATGCTTCGCCCGGTGGGTACTATAACAATGGACGAGGAAGCAACAATAACAGTAACAACACACCAAGAAGCCACATCCAAAATGATGCGAAATTTCAGCCCATGATACAATGCCGCAAATGTAATGAGTGGGGGCACTTCGCGCGAGACTGCTAGAGCGAGCAAGGAGGTGGAAGCATGCTCTGCAAATGGTGTGGTTCTGGTAGCCACGAGGATGATGATTGCCCTAAGGGGAAGGGGGTAAATTTGATAAACATCACAAGATCTGAGGAGGAGGTCCTGGCAATCACAAGGTCCCACACGAAAAAAGCCACATACCCCGATCCACGTACGGAGAAAGAAAGGTTGAAGGAAGCCAGAATGGAAATGATATATGCTTGAATTGATAATTACAAATATCGATATGTATTGCTGGGACTTGTTAGGCACTTATTGATTTCGGTACTTCCCAAGTCATATGGACCGAAGTTATATACTAATGGGAGGAGACATGTCTATGTAGGGACATGTCCCTACATGGACATAGTTCACGTAGAGACATGTCTCTATGGAGGCATGTCCTTATCGATCCCAAACTCAAGCTAATACACGTTAGTTTGCATGTTAATAACCTCGATACTAATATCGATTCATTTTGTAATATAAAGCATGTTCGATACTCATTATCGAACCGGTTGATATTAATGTAATATTAAGATAACGCATCGGTATCATAATGTGCTATCTTTGATAGCATAGTATGGTATCGATACCAGCATTGATTATATCGATACTCATTATCGATGAATGTATAAATCAATATCAACAATGTAATTTATATTAACAGCATAATTAACATTAATGGTATTAACAGCATGATTAATATCATGAACATGATTAATAATAGTTATATCAATCTCAATTACAATTATGTGTATATATATATTAACAATATACAACATTAAATATATATATATATATATATACATGGTTGTAATCATACTATTTATTAATCATGTATTATGATAATCAATAATCATAGCAGAATACATAAGGATAGAGATCAAATGCTCAAGGTCGATAGGCCACTTATGCATTTGATTTCATCAATAGGAATAATCCGATCGAAGCTACAAATCATTAACAATGAGAAGGTGGGAGACAAACTCTAACTACCCCTCCAGGTATGAAACAAGTGTATAACTCTATGGACAAGTGTGACACTTGTGAGTCTACATGAGGCGAGATAAAAGTCTAGATAACCTCTAAGTGAGATTGTCTGTAGGGTGAATAGGACTACTAAATAGGCTAAAATCTATAACTGCTTTGATATACATGTTTTCACACCACAAGATAGTTATAGAAAGGATTTACTTATGTATCATCACTTAATAACTCAAAAGCATTTGTTAATAAAGAAATTATAAAATGACATGTAATGCAACCATCATTTTTGTTTCAAATGTTGAGATTAATGATGGTATGGTGAGAATGCGTACAGATCATTGCGTTAAACAAATGTATATCCCATAATCCTTCATATGATTGGGATAAATAACTTTTCCCTTTAAAATATCATTTCCCACTTAAGTGAATATAATGTTCTTTAAATAATAAAGTGACTTATAATAAAATGTACTAAAATTTAATAGTCACTTTATTAATAAACTATTTAATCTTCAGGCATTAAAATAAATTATCAATCGGACTCGGAAAACCATGTGGGATAGCACATTGGAAAAGTCTCGGCGAGACGATCGAAGTCCAATACTGAAATGCCAAAATTACTAAAATTACTAAGCCCACTGCTGACTTACTATAAGTATTTGAAACCCTGTTGAATCAACTCCGACTGGCCCAAAACTAGAATTGCCTAGGCTAAATCTCTCTCTGATCCCTGTAAAGTCCTAGTTGGCCCACGGGACCAAGGCAAAATGGGATAACGACACATCATGGATTGATGGGCTAGAAAGGGGACATTACAACAACTGACTAACTATTGTACCTAGGGCTCAATGCAAAGGTAAGGAGATGCAAAGGGGTAGTCATCTTGTTGCATCTTGCCACCATGATTTTTTGTAGTTCCTTAAAGAATGTTTCTTCGGGATCTTGTTCTTTCTCATTTATGATCTTTTTAATATCCTCAATCATGGAGTCTATGCCATCATATACCTCGCCCAAGCAAGCCCTATTCATGTCAATGTATCGGATCATGCTCAATATAGGCTCAGTGAATCTCGTGAGGTACTCAGCACGATCCCACCAAGAGTCATCTAGTATCATTGCCTTAATGGCAACTGCCCTTGTACTACTAGATTGCCTCCACCTTCTCCAATTAGAACTGATTACCATTCTACACAATGTCTCTTTAACCTTCACAAGGCATCTCAAAACAATAGTGTTGGAGGCAAAACGGGTCTCAATAACCTATTTCAATATCAAAACAAATATTACAATTTAAAAACATAGAAAGTTTACTAAACTAAAGTCTAAAATATATTTAACTTTTAAAATTTAGCTTACTTTCAAGAGGTCCAATCTCGAGAATTGTCTAAATATGGCGTGCATCATATGGTGCTTTGTGACAAACATTTGGATCTCCTGGGCATCTTCATACTTTTTTGATACACTCAATTTTATTGCCAATTTTTTGCAGCATTAGGTTGAGTGAGTGGACAGCACAAGGTGTCCAAAAAATGTGTTTGAAGCACTCCTCAACTAATAGCCCAATAGCCATACAATTTTTGGCATTCTCGATTATTACCTGAAAAACATTTTGACAGCCCGCTTGCTCAATGGCTTGGAAGAGAATGTTTGCAATGAATGGACCGTCCTTCACTTCCCCTTCTCAATCCACAGCTCTCAAACAGATTGCACCCCTTGTGGAAACTGCAATAACATTAACCAAAGGACAATTTCTTGCATCTTTCCATCCATCGGATACTATGGACACACCTGTTTTGATCCATGAATCCTTGACGGGTTGCATGAAAGCCTCTACATGGTTCACCTCTTTGTCCGATAAAGTGGTGCACACCTTATCATAACTCGAGCCCTTGAACCCCCTTGGAACCTCATTAATTGATCTCACAATTCTTTGCCAATACGATGAGCGAACAACATTAAATGTCAATCCATTTGCATAGGATGCATCTCGCTATATCTTGCTCGGCAATGTCTCTAGCCTCATTCTAAAATGGCATTCCCAAGGGCCCTTTTGCTCTCTTATTTGTCACCGGTTCTTGAGGAACATGCAAGAATGGATGGCCCTCTGCGAGTTGTTCATTGGAAGTGGAAATTGAAGCCATAGATGTTTTCTTAGTTTTACTTCTAGACTTTTGCAAAGGATGAGCATATGCAATCCCAACTGCTTCATCTGCTTGTTTTTGCTCTTGGAACTATTTGTTCACAATATGGTTTGCAAGAAGGGTTTTAGGTAGTATCCCATCAGCTCTTGGCTTCCCTCTACAAAACTTAATGCCTTTTTGAGGGATAAAGCACAAATGTGCTTTCACTCTACTATAAGAGCTACTATATTCCTCTTTGCAATGACTACAAATCCAAATGTAACCTCCTCCGCCTGGCATTTGTTGAACCATTTCCACATATTTCCATAGTGGAGAGCATGGGTATGTTTTGAACCAAGACTTCCCAGTGCTAGAAACACTTGTTCTTCTATGAATCTACAAACAACATACAAAGCCACAAACCAAAATGAAAAAAGGAAATAAAACTAGACAGCTCATTTTATACAAAAAAAAGCAAAGAAAACTTTAAAAAACAAACCAAATCAACAAAACCCTACTTTTTTGTTGAAATCTTCCTCTTCAATGTCTTTGAGGAGTTCTCCACACTTGCAACCACATAGGAATAGCTCGTAAACAAGCTTAGAGCATGTAACAATCACCTTTCAACACTCCTTGAGCAATGGCAACCAAACAAGAAAGTTTAGAAATGAAGGCAAGAAGTTTTCTTTTTCATTCACAGATGCACAAATGACATATAAAACATCCTTTTTGGCCTTTTTAGTGGTCTCTTTTAGGGTTGGAGGGTCGAATAGACCAAAGGCAACAAAAAACTTTTAAAAAGTCAAAAAAAAATGTTTCGAGCCCAAACTAGGCCGCGGTTCTGCAGTTGGGCAACAAATTCGTTGCAAATTCACCCAAATTTTGCCTACATCCGTCTGACAGAATTTGGAGCAAATTTGGGGCTCTACAACCAAATTTGACAAGGACCCGAGTTAGGAGCGAATCAAACCAGACTTCCAGGGTGTATGAAGCCCATTGGTTCTCCCCTATCTCAAAAGTCATTGTTGGATATTGTTTTTGAAATTTTGTATCTTTTTGTGTTTTTCATAATTATATGCTTTTTTATGTATTTTGTTAATATAAATAATTACAATGCATGAAATTCAAACTTCCTTTACAAACTAGGCACCAACAAATTCTTCTTATTGCAATTCAAGAAAAATGAATTATTACAATGAATGTTGATATTTGTAGCTTCGATCAGATAAAATATTAATTTTATGATAATAGATAAATTGTGACACATATATATATATATATATATATATAGATCAAAGTTACAAACCTCGGACTCGACAAGGTTGGATTGGCCTCGGCAGCCGAACTCGGCAAGGACTCGGCAAATCAAAAAACCCAAGAAATTCAAAGATTTTTAAGGATTTAAAGCATTTTTCATGCATCATTTAGTCAATTAACATCAAATACACAATAATTGAAATAAATAGAAGCTACTTTGCACACATATACAACTTTACAAATTTACATAGATTGCGAAAGTATAAAGTTATAAACTGTTAAACTAAATAACACACTAGAAACTGAAATATAAATAGTTTCACTGTCAAATGTCTACAATATTCATGGAATATGAAATCCTGGAATCAAAAGTTTAAAACATATATCAAAACTAGGCTCATAGCAGCGTATCCCAGTGTCTTCCTACGAGTACGCCTACGATAGGTCATGGAAGAATGTGCGGCCATCTTCTCTCCCTGTGTCTGAGACTGACCCTTAGTGGCATCCTCATCATCCCCATCCTCATACTCCTCATCATCCTCGAAGTCAGATCCGTCAGTCTCAGGGTCATTTACTGGGTCTCCTCGCACTCTAGCCTCCTCCTCTGCCATCACCACTACCTCTGCCTCTCGAGCCACTTGATCAACCCATTCCAAGTCTTCATCACTGAAGACAGGATCATCAATCTCTGTGTTCCATTCTGCTTGTGGATAAACCTCCTCTAATTTGATAGGAGATGTGTCGGTGCCCAAGATTTGTCTGTGATGAAGGCGAAGGTTGTAATGAACGAACACAAGATCATTCAACCTTTTCACTGACAACTTGTTGCGCCTCTTCGAGTGTATATGCTCGAACATACTCAAATTGCGTTCGCATCTTGAAGCACTAGATGGCTGGCTCAAGATACGAATCGCAATCCTCTGTAGATTTGGCACTTTAGTACCAAACATCTCCCACCATGCATCTGAAACAAGAAAATTTAGAAATCAATTCTATAACTTTGACTTTATCAATGTAAAATGGTAAGAGAATTAGAAATCAGAATTTAGAACCATAGATTTTTACCTGGCATTAGTAGTGTCCGATTTTTCTTACATAAGTCTCGTGAGAATAAGTCTCCTAGTGCATTCTTATACGTTTCTATCTCACGGACTAAATTTGCTCCAATTGTTGCATTAGGTGACATTCTCTCTACAACATCATAGAGCCCGCTCCACACTTCATCATCAACCTTGGAATCTGATCTCATAAAGTTTAGTAAATTAAAAAAAAAATTAAACCATGAACTCATCAAAAAATAAATTCATAATTACCTGGGATGAATCAGAATGCTGGATTAAGGTAGTGGGCAGTTGCATGTATAGGCTTGTGAAGCTGATTGTACAATCGTTGATCAATGATATTCCATATGGGCCCATATTTATCCTGATTCCCTACATAAAAGGATCTAATGGCCTCTTTCGCCCTGTCCATGCCCTCGTAAATGTATCCCATTGCGGGCTTCTCTCCATC
>MU226603.1:349306-367133 GCA_018584345.1 Thuja plicata
ATTTCCTTCAGCTACAATTTACGTTTGTACTTATGCGATGGATGTATGTTTATGTATGTGATCATACTAGCTTCTATTTGATGATGTTATAGTGTTTTTAAGCTTTACTCAATAATGGGTGCCTGAAGCAAGTTTTAAATCCTAAAAAATCTTTTTTTTTCATTTTGCCGAGTCGTTGCCGAGTCATAGGCAAGTCGCGGGCCGAGTAGTCCTTGCCGAGTCATGGGCGGGTCCGAGTCATGGAACTTTGATATTATTATCTATTATCAGTATAATAATATTATATCATTGTTATCATTGTATAATATAATAATGATTATGATTATCATTGCCATATTATAATATTTTGATCGAATCAAATTAATATTGACTAGCGTTGATTAAACCTCGATTACATATCGGGCCTAGGCTATTACATATCGGGTGGTGATGAAAGGTCACGCCTATGATAGGCATGACTCCTTGAGGAGTCACGTCTATCATAGATGTGACTTCTCACCCTTGCCATCTTTGTATATATGTCGCCACCGCTGAATGCCTTTCAATGCACAACACAAAAAACATAGTGTGAGACATTGAATAGTATTCTGCAAAATACAAAGAATTTCATACAGTTCAAATTCCACGTTAAGGTATAAGATTATAGTTTTATCATTAATTTAATTACTTATAGAGTAGATTGATATCAGTTCAATTTGCATTTACAATGATCACAAATGCATTGGAACATGAATTTATTGCAAACTCAAAAACCTGGTTATAGATCATAGCTGGAATTTAATGTCTCAAAATGAATGTAGCTTGTCTGAGAATGCATATCCTTGACGCCAAAGAAGAATGAGGGCACTCAACAACCCCGGACTTTGGCTCCTTCCAGCACTAACGTCACCTTCCAAAGCCTCACGTGGCTCCCCAAGTCCAAACGGCTGCCCACAATAATGCCAAACCCTAGTAAAAAAGGTTGCGATATGTCTTATTATCAAACCCTTCAATCACTGCAAGAAAATTGGATGCATTCAATGCTATCAAACCCCTTGTGTTGCTGCCAATCAATTGAATTCTCTTAACAATTAAGCTCAAATGAAGACTCTCAATTGAATCTCCCCAATAGAAAATTTTAGTGCATCTTTCAGCACCTCAAATGCCTGAATTCTCTAAAGATTTAATGTTCTCCAAGAGAAAACCCTGGTCCAAAGCACCAATTCCCAAATCCAATGGCTCACACCAAAGTAATAACAAAGGCAAATGATCATAATCATAATAAATCCATTTCTTGAGAAGGCTTTATATATTTCCTTTATAAAGTTCGACCATGAGGCTTCCTCTAAAAGTCTCTTAAATGACTTGAATTTATGAATTCATTTGCTTTTAAAAAGCATAGCGTTGACTTTGGCTTATATCATTTAATGGTCCTCTTTAAAACAAATCATTAAATGCATATTAATAACATCAATTGGCCCCATGCACTTTATTATTTTATAATTGACCTTTATAAAATATTATTAATAAAGTAAGACGTTATAATAATAAAAATAATCGTGAACACGGGCTATAAAATCTCCTCCAAGGAATCAACTATAAATCCACATATATACTGCAAATGCCAGACATCCAAGTGCCCTGCCAAAAATAGTAACTGCGCAAAACTTACTATAAATAATAAGTCCCTAAATAACTGCTCAAGCAAAGGATATCAAATCTCAACACTACAACACAACGTGTTCAGGCGCACTGCTAAAGATAGAAATACTGACTTTCCTTAAATAGACACTTACCATAAATAGTAAGTGTGCCAAACTGAACCAAACGAATACCACTCCTGAACTCTCCTACCCTCTGGAATAGGAATTATCCTTCCGTTCTGCCAACCGAGACCTCCTAAACATCTGACCTAGCCTACGAGGACCATTGATAGGCTAATCCAAACCACCAACCATGGTGAGCTAAAAAGGGGACATTGCACAGGGTTGCAAGAATGAATCTAGTAACATAGTTTATATATGATGACTGTCTTTCTCATATATAGTTCTGGTGCATATATGATGAGGCTTCTCTTCAATATTCGACTTCTTCTTAGAGAAGGCAGAGATAGTTTTAATGTTTCAAAGTAGAGTTAGGTAAGTTATGCAATTTTCACTATTACAACTGTAAACCTCAAAAATGTTACACTGTAGATTTATCCATGGAACCCTAGCATTTTCTATTTGGAAAATTGCGAAGAGGTCGTCAAAGTTTAGGGTGTGATCCAAAGTCTGTATTGCAATGCTTCAGATTCTTACTGTAAAATCTGACAATGTGCTAACTGCAATAATCTGGAAGCAATCAGTAACTACTTACGACTAACAAGGAAGTTGTGATACACGTACCAAAACACAAGCGATTATAAGATGTCAAGAAATCAACTACAAAGGTTCAGCTTACTTAAAACTTGAGATTTCACTGTTCTTAATGTACCAAATGTCTAATAGTTAATGCTTCCCTATGATTGTGAAAGAGTACATGAGTGTATATGCTTTATGAATATATCTTCCCAAAGTGACAGCTCTCATATTAAATTGGTAGCCCTCCACAAAAGCACAAAATTCCTGGAGCTAACTAATTATATATCTTTTGATATCATTCAATGAAACTAAAAATATACATACAGGAGAGAGCATGTAAAAGTGCCTTCCTTTGAAAAGTTGCAAGATTATTTAATCTCTTTAATTCTGTACTGTCCTTGCCATGACCTGTGACGGAATCCAGATGAAAAATCTCAGAAAACTACAAGAAAAATATGTACAAGTAACATTGATAAAACAATGAGATATAATGGTATATCTGATATCAAATAAGAAAGAGTTGGATATGTTTTTGAATTTGTCTATTAAAAATGTATTAAAAAAACTAGTAAGAGAAATATTTAAAGTAATTAAATTGAAAAAAGAAGCAGGGATTTTCCTTTTGATAAAGTTCAAGGTCATTTTATATACAAGCAAAGCAAGTACAATAAGTCTAGATCCTGGTAAAATTTAAAATAGGGCATACAGGAGAATAGCTCATGGAATTTAACATGTCTTAGGAACTATCTTCCAGCCTCGAAAGCATCCTTCAAAACTACAAACTAAACCCATACATACATTCAAATGAAAGAGCTGTAATATACTTAACATCTTACTACTAGATCCAGCATGATAATATCTATTATACCATATTGTTATCTAGAAAGTTAATAGTCTTTCAGTGCCACCACGTCTGATGAACAAAGCATGTTTTCGATATTCACCAAATACTTGCCGTTCTCATGAGTACTGTAAGTGGAAAGAGTGACTGAGTGACTCAAGCTTGGACTCACCTGCATGTAGCAGATACATCCAAATACACGAGACACATTGCATACATGAAATAAACACTTAAAAATTGTTGAAAATAGGATTTATTTGTGGGATCCTCCTTTGTCATTCATAGTTGCATTTGATCTATTTAATCTCATGATTAAAGGGATTTAAGAAAATAAATTTCTGCAAATTCTTTTACTATGTTTTTATCTCTGTTTTCTTTTATTTTTCTTAGCATCAGCATTAGATTTCTTATACACTTCTCATAAAATGTAATGGTTGCATTTTAAATTTTGTCTTCTTTCTCAATTGTCAAAGCGAAGATACTGAAATTTCTGTTATTATTTCAATGCTAGAAATTTCAACAATTAAATTTATCGATCTTCATTTTTCAATATTAGGGTTTGCAATTGCATCCAAATGGCATTGGGAAGTGAAATCGTGGTGGAAAAGACACCACTTGGAAGAAAGGTATACCAGGACCAACCACAAGAAAAGTCATTCGCAACTATTGTGGTTGAAGATGAATAGAAGCATCAATTGCCTCAATATCACCTTGCAAAAAATATCAAGCAAAAAATGATCAGATAAGGTGAGGCCACAAAAAATAACTTCATCAATAATAAATCCTAACATGGCATGAGAATTAGAAGATATAGGTACATAAATTGTGAGCTTCTACTATGGTCAACGAATTCACAGCTCTTCCACTTCATCAAGTTCTAGCAGTATGTAGAACCTTTTTGTGCCACAAAACTGCTACTATAGGTATTTATTTTCCTTATGTTAGGGAATATTTATTTTTCCTACACAGGTTATTAAGCTTGCTTAGGTTATAATGGACTGGTTAGGATGAGGACACATAGCATAATCCTTCAATTACATTTGTCATTCACACCCACCTTTGGGTAGTTGAATGTAACACCCTCTTTTGGACTTATTTGCCACCTCGCATAACCATTTGTTTGTCATTACTAGAGTTACAATTTTCGCATTTGACATTTACCAAATAGGTAAACCTTCAACCTATTTTGGGCAGATGGGGGTTATTATCCCTCTTGGAATTGTATGCCCATATTTTTTTTTTATAAACAACCCTCACCTCTCCCTTCGCTAAGTTCACTAGTTCACTTATTCATGAGTTATAGATTAGTGCTAAAGGAGTGCTGAGTTTTGTTCACCTCTAGATTCTAGTCTTGCTTTCTTTTAGACATTTTGATCTTGGGTAGCCTGAAAACTAAATCTAACATGGTATCAGAGCTAGTTGTGAGTTGTGAGTTGTGAGTTGTGGGTTAGTAGATTTGTTAAGAATTTATAGTCATTTTTTATTGAAAGAAAAAAGTATGCTCTTCTATTGCATCTGATGATGGCATTGAGAATCAGAAACACTTGATTGAAATAGCAGTTTCTAGGGAGTTCCTATCTCTTGCTTTTTAGTGGAGGTATTTTGGGAGCTTCTGTAATGTCCCCAACTAGGACTTTACTTGATTTGCCCTAAAATTCCCTACTAGGGTTTGTATTGTGCTTGGAAATGGCAGTTTGTAACATTCCCTACTACGAAGCTCCCAATACCCAAAGATTAACATACATCACTATGCATTTAAATCAGATTATATTAAGAAACAACCATTGATTCATAATACGTACTTAAGCCCTAATTCCTAACTTTTGTCCTAATCAATAACTTTAAGAAGGATGGGGATTTACTTGTCCTTAGGGCACTTGGACACCAATCTACAAGTAGGCTTCCTCAAGGCATTGGGAATGCATGTTCGTACCCATCTTGAAATTTTCCCTCAACGCATTGGAAATACATGTCCTTACCCATCTTGAAACTTTCCTTCTATATTGCGAGGTTTTACTCCATCTCTCCCTGACAAAATCAACCTATTCTCTTAATGATATTAGCAAGTGATTAAGGAATTGGCTATATATTTATTACTTTTTTATGTATTACGAATATATACATATATAACTGATATATATAAGGGTTCCTTATCCCCAATAAAATCCATATATAACATTCTATAAATCAGTACTAACTCGTAGATACACTACAACATCATTTGTTGTCACACAATGCTTGCCAGCAATGTAAAGGATCCATTTCCTTTCTTACCTCTTCCTTGTGAAGAGTAACAAATATATTTTATATTCTTTTATTCTTCCATCCTACTCCAAACCCATCTGATCATATATATATATATATATATATATATATATATATATATATAATAAACTATATTTCCATGCCTTACTAGAATGAGATTGATTCCCAACATATACCTTGTGCAGTGGAAATGGGTGTAATAGGAGACACTTATGTCCTCAACTTCGTTCCTATTCATAACACAGCCAAATCGGTTTATACAAATGATACCGATTAGATTATGCTCCCTTCTGTTATTAATTGCTGTCATTATTGATGTTCAACGATATTAATCACTGTTATCACTTGCTATTGAGCTTTAATCCATACTTGTCTACTTCTTACCAAATTGTTGTTATTAATGATTATCATTAATCTTAATTGTTGACCGGGAGTTAGTCGATTTCATCATTTATAAGTAGTCTTTGGTTCTTGTATAGTATCGCCAATTTATCCTTTGGAAGAGTGAGACAGTTACTATGAAACATGTAGTCCTTGCTCACTGAGTGAGATACCCGATATCGGGTCTTCTTGCTCTAATAAAGATATAATTTCACAACAACCACAATACATATGTATCATTACAAACCAAGCCTGTAATGCTCCAATACTTTGTCACGTTAGAAGCTCTAAATTGCCCGGGGTCTTCTGTCAAGAAAACTCCAGCAAATGAATGTGTTCAAAACACTCATGGCGAGCAGAAGTATTAAGAGAAACAAATAAGCATTTTGTCATTTTTCTGAAGAACCTGACCACTGTTTATATTCTGACGTTGTCATTCAAAATGTAATCTTCGATAATAATATCAAGCTTAAGTATGTTTCCTTCCTCTATTGGCTCATTACATAATCGAGATCCTTTGAATACAACGGTAGTATATTTCTTTTGTTTGATTCTTTCTATAAATCATGTTGTGGTATCTTCAAACTATCATTGATAACATATTCGGCTTCATCTACGGATTAATGTTTCAATCTTCCCTTTTGCTGATTGCCTATCCATATCATGACTCTTCCTCATGTGTAAGCCTTACTGTGATGCTCCACAGAGTTACCAAGGTGCCCAACACAATGTAAATCGATAAAAAATAATATTATTATTACTTTTTTTTTGTTTTTTTATATTAAATTTTTATTATTATTTATTGTCAATTCCTATTTCAGAAAGGGGACATTACAGCTAGAGGAAAAGCGGGTTGACCATTGAGTTCAAAGCAGCTGAAAAAGTCAGAATTGCCTCTTGTTTCATCCAAATTGGACATCGGAACTGAAATTGGTGAAGTTGTGAACTAGAGGTTTCAAGCCCAAATCTAGAAGGTAGCTGGTTTTACGGGGCATTTCCAAGCCAAATGGATTGCATCATTGCATCCAGAAGCCCAAAAAAACAATAAAATTGACCATTATTTGTCGATTTTAGAGAAAGTTAAATCCAAAGCAAAAAAATGTTTAGCAAGAAAGCACATGACCCACTTCCACAGTATAGTATAGATTTAAAAAATTGAACAACAATTATATTTTTCTGCGTTGAAAAATATATAAATGCAGTTCCTTATTTAAAAAGTTTTTTAAAAGTTAAACATAAAATAAAACTCAAAAAATAATTGTGTAGGGTACCCAACCTATAGTCGGGCCCCACACCTGTACCTAAGGGTACTTGTAGCCTTCGTGTTTGGGACCCACGGCCTTTAGCAGCCCACGCCCCATAAAAGCGAATGGCTCCAAAGCCTGCGTGACAGGGTTAACCCCTTGTTCGAGGTTTGGAGAGTGGCTTCAACCTACCCCCAAATATTGTTTAAAAACAATTATTTAAAAATTCAACAACAAAACTGCGCCATTTGCACATGGAAACCTGCACATTTCTTGAGATGCAAACCCTTGGCTTGTGATGTTGCTCAACCCCCCAAATCATATTTTTTTAATGTTTTTTATTATTAAAATTTTCAAAGAAAATCGAAGCATGTAGCAGCAACACCTCGGCCTTTGTGCCAGTTTCTGGCAGTTTCGTTGCATTTAGCGACATTCTGGTAGTGCCCCCAATCTTGGCAATATTCCAATATTCCAAAACTGATTGACATTAGGACAAATTCAGTTGTTTCACCAAATATAGTGGTGGTTTAAGAAAAAATTTGCAAAACTCTAAATTTAGTAGAAATCCAACATAAAATTTGGCAAACAAGATTGCAAGTTGACCCCCTTATCATTGTAGTTTTCTTTTTTGCACCCAATCTTCAAATGAACCTGTCTTGGTTATATGGAGGTGTTTTTCAGTGCATTATTTTTTCATTTGGGGTAAAATTTCACTCTTTGTAGTGGAGTGATCAGCCTTCGATCAAGTGCTCTTGGTTTTCCAAAAAATCAATTTTCTCATCAGATCTAAAGGACAATCCTCATTTTTCAACTTCAAACAGATGTAACTTTCACATACAACCTCGGAACGAAGGTGTTTCTTTTTTTGAAAGTTGATATTTTTCCAAGCACTAAACATTGGTGCTAGTTTGAAGTTCTCATTCTGAGATATTTTTGTAATTTCAGTATTGGAGTCCATTTGTGAACATTATAAAACTCTAGAAAACAACTCCAGCATTGTACAAGCACTGATTTATAAATTGCAACAATCATTTTTCATTGTGGAGGACTCTTAATTGAGTGGAAAGGTGGGTGGGTCTCACTTGGTGTGTGTTTATGATCTACTTTGCTTGTGCTCTTGTTTTCTTGTACACGTTGATCATTCTAAGGTTCCTTTGCTTACACCATATAATTATGCAACATGGCATCAAAATGCATGGAATTCCTTAATACAACTTGGGTATATTCCATATGGGGAACAAAAAGTAGTTGAACCTACAGATGATAAGGAAAAGACAAAATGGATGCTTGAACAAACAAAAGCTATTGGATGTCTTCATAATTTTGTTTCCCTTGATCTTATGTTTCAAATTGAAAAATGTAAAAGTTCAATTGAAGCTTGGGAAAAGTTATAAACTTTGTATGGTACAATAGACGAAGTTAGAGGCTATCAAATTCACAATGACTTGATGAGCCTTGATCCAAAGAACTTTGACATCCAGGATTTCATAACTAAGTTTAATGATTTTAGAGCACAGTGTAAAGAACGTGGCATTGAAAAAAAGGACATTCAATTGGTCTATAATGTATTGAACAAAAATGGTCCTGAATATGCATCTTTTGTTTCTAGATTTCATACTAGCAGGTCAAATATGGGATCATCTTTATGTTAAGCCTTCAATTGCAATCTTTCCTTATGTTGATAAATGAACATGAAGCTTCTTTCTATGGGTCTCATTAAGCCATCAAAGAATTAGGCCTTGTTGGATAGTCAACTAAGGGATAGAAAGAATCAAGAAAACTAGACAAGAACCAAAGGAATTTGAAGAAAAGGCCACATACAGATCAAGCACAGAATAACATTCTTATTATAAAAAGGATATTGATGAATTGAAACATCTTCTTAAGAGGAACACCATTGATCTACCTTCTAAAATGTCATAGTCATCTTCTTCTCATTACAAATAGTCAAGATCTACTAAGGTAAAAGATCATGCAAGACTTGCTTCTGAAGCAGCTAAAAATAAAGGTAAAGCTCTTTGTGTTTCTACAAGTTCTGAATCAGGGAGATGGCTCTTACATTTGGGAGCTTCTCATTACATGGCTTCTACATAGTTTATGTTCTCTTCTTTTGACCCTTGTGTTAGGCCGCCTATTCTGATAGGAAACAACACTTAATTGAGTGTAATTAGGAAAGGTTCTACTGATTTAGGGGATGGTACTTTCAATGATGTTTTGTGTGTACCTCATATGTCAAACAATCTTCTTTCCATCTATCAAATCATGGTGGAAGAGCGAAGACTGTGGAATTCAAACATGATTCAGTTATCATATAATACTTAGAAAGCAGAGAGATAAATGCTATTGGGATGGTTGATCATTCACCTCGATTATATACCTTTTAGTATTTGCATGTAGTGATGATTTTGGTCCTTTGGCTATTGATCACACTCCTAGTGTGAACTAGAATTTTCAGGAGAAATTTGGTTACTTGAACTTGGGCATTCTCACATGTGATCCAATTCTTGAACCTTGCATTCCTTCTCCATTTAATGTAAGGATACTTGCATTTGTTGAATTCACAAGACAACTGAGAAGTGTGAGGAGGGTGAATTAGTTGTCTAAAAATCTTATCAGTCTATCCTTGAATCAGATCCACAAAACAGTTATCTTTAATCTTTAATCACAGAATGATATAAACATGAAAGAACATGTGAAAAATAGAAACCATCATGCACAAGGAAACACCAAATTTACGTGGAAATTTATGTTAAGGGAAAAACCACGAAGAAGATTAATTCTCAAATATATAAACACTTGTTAGGTTAACATTGGTTAAGGTGATTTTTACAAAGAATGTTCACTGCAGAAAGGTTCATTGCCCGACGGCTCACTATCTAGATGAAGAAGAATAAAAGAGAAAAGATCCACTATTAATGCACTTCTGCAACTGAAAGATCTGTAGATACCTTCTGCTCAATGCTTCCAGTAGCTAACACATGAAAGTTCACACTGCACAACACCACTCTACACACCAACTCATAAGCATACATATAGGGAGATAGATTTTCTTTCACACATCCTCATCACATACACACATACTTGCACACACACTCACACAAGCATACACATGCCACACTCTCCCTCAACAATTTATCCTTTCCTTATACCATCCTCACGCTAGCAAAAATCTCCAAAGTCGGCTAAGGATCTTAACCAAACATAATTCAAATTAGGTTGGCACTTAAACATTACTGCAGCGGAAAGGAATGCAAAATGGACCACAACATGTCTTAACAGGGACCAAAATATACAACATATGCCTTACTCTTCATCTTGCACTCACTGAAGCTTTGAATTAAAGTGTAAAGATCTGAGGTCGGCCAAACCTCATGCCTCTAAAACACAAAAACTTGCATCGATTGAAATGAATGAAGCAAAGGACATTATAAGCCCAATTCCAAAACCACGACACCAAAAACCAACATGCAGAGAAATGAAGAGCATGCATTTCACACACGAAACTTTGTTAACCATTGTTGCACTCTGATAAAAACTAGTTAATCTGAGCTGTGATCCGAAGCACAAAAACTCAAATCTAATACCTCCAAACACTTCTTTACAACATATCCAAACTACATTAATAGATTTGCAAAATAGAAATGCGGACCATATCTCTCAGCACAACTATACAAGAAACTCAATAAAATCTGCAACAATCAATGACTAATGGCAATAGAAACATGTTGACATCAATGACAACATCATTACCTCAACCAACTACTCATTCTACTCAAACCTACAAACAACATTACTACATTCATGGCTACTTGTGATCCAATGCAATACGCTATACATCATCTTCCAGATATGGCTTCTTGGAATGACTAGTTGATAGACATTACAGATTTGTTAATGGAGTCTCATACTTTAGACTTGGGAGATGTTACTTGTGGCATTTATCTTCTCTTTGATGAAGTTGATTCTTCTTCAGTTGTTGTGGGGGAACCTTTGGATCCTCTTCTTCATTTTCCACATGATCGGTCATCACAATTTGACATGATTGTGGATACTTTTGATCAACATTTGAAGGAGGCACCTTTATCTTTGGATGAGATACTGGAGTCTTTGATTCTTGTTCTGCATACATTTATACTAGGTTATGGATTTTTGTTTTCATCACTCTAGCCTAGAACACTTGATTTGAAAATGACAACTTTCGACATTGACATGGAGACACAAGCAATTTTCAAAGACTTCATAAATTTTGCACATTCTTCCTTCATGTTCCTTCAAGGAATGGGAAGAAGGCTTGGAATCATTTGTCGTTGCACCAAAAGCTCGAACTGTCAATGCCCGATACAAATGTCAAATCTAATCTGACCCACGGGAGGCGGTTAAGCCATGCCACGAATCTCCAAGGAGGTGTTGACCACCAAATCAACAATCTCCCCCTCAGCATCGACTGACCCTTCAGCACCCACTGAAGGAGACTCGAACCCGTGACCCAAGGCTCTAATACCAATTGTTGGAATCATTTGTCGTTGCACCAAAAGCTCAAACTGTTAATGCCCAATACAAATGCTAGATTTAACCCGACCCACGAGAGGTGGTTAAGCCATGTCACGAATCTCCAAGGAGGTGTTGACCACCAAGTCAACAAGAAGTTCTTAATACACCTTTAGTTTTATTTCATCCTAAGGGGAAGAACGTTGTTCAATAATCGTGATCCATCTTCTACATCCAGTTTCAAGCATCAACCATTGGCACAATTGATTACTGGAGAGAAAGTTACATACTCTTTAGTATCTATAATATCCCCATTTTCAAGTTCTCTAGCAGTGCAATTGTCCCTGACTTTCTGCATTTGTTTAAAGGGGTAATTTGATGTTGCCAATGAGCTCAAAAGGTTTAGAGGAGTCATATGATGCTTTTACATGTTATTTTGGGCTCCATGAGTCTAGGAGGGAGCGTCTATTTTAGTAAGTCGCCCAATCATGTTTGTTTATCACCTTTCATCATTGGGATCACTCCTACACAGTTAGATTTCAATTCTGATGCATTTCAACAATTGTCTCTAATTGAGTGTCTTTTTGAGCTATATTTAATTAATTTAACTAAGGTTGCCATTTTAGTTAAATATCTAAGTAGTTGATCCTGTCTTTGATACGGGTTCGATTAGGGGTTCTACAAAAAGAATTCCTTGGATTCGAGTTCAGGTTATTCTGTGTGTGCGTATTTTCAAATATATATAGATATTCATATTGATATATTATAAATTTATGCATACATCATGCATATTCAAACATAATATAATAATAATAAGTTAGAGGCATGATACTCATAAATCCATAACTAAGAATAAAATTATCAATAAAATACCTCATGTATCATATTCATAATTTGCAAAACTCTCAAAATGTATTTGGAAAAGGATTTTTTAGGGTGCAAAATGTTTTTTTATGGCATTTGGGGCCCATTATTTTGCACCCATAGTCACAGGTGTGCCTGGATTCCAGCGAGATGTGGCTTGGGCACACAGGTTCCTACCATAGGAACCCGAGTTGAACCCGGAGGAGAACCAAACCAGAACCAAAACTCAACTGGAACCAGAACTAGAACCCGGCCTCAAATAGGGGAACATGGTAACTTAGTTAAATATATTTATCAAGCACTTGAATGTTATAGCTCGTTAGAAAGAGGATGGCAAGTTTAAAATGATGGGATGCTTAAAAGTGATTTTAAGTTATAAGATAATAAAGTTAAATTAAAGATTCAACTTTATCGTTATTTTAATTATTTAATAAAGGGACCATAGAGGCCAAATACTAAACTAAAGGTGATTTATTTTAATGGATGGGCCTATTTTATTCAATGCTACATTGGGAAAATAAAAGGGGACGTGATTCTTATTAAAAATAACAGCAAAAAAAACATTCTTGAAAAAACAGCAAAAAAGCAAAAGAAGTGCTTTTTCCAAAAAAGAAATGAAAAAGAGAAAATAGCATTCTCGAAAAATAGTAAAAAAAGTGTGTTTTCCAAAAAAAACAACTAAAAACTTATAGAGGATTGGCGGTCTGATTTGGGCATTGTTCAGTTTATTATTTCTCATATTTCTCCTCTTTGAGGAAACCCTATATCGTTCTGGAGTTGGATTTGTTTCAGCTCAAGATTGGTCAAGACAAAATCCCTTCCAGGCAACATTCTCTACGTTGTTGAGAGACAATCTAGAGTATAATCTTGGTGATTTTATCTCAAAAGTCATAGCAAGGTTTGTTGTTCATTCATTTCTTTTGCTAGTCGTACATTGCTAAGGAGGGAGGTGAACTTTATAGAGCTGGTTGGCTAGGGTCATGTCTTCTTCAGCAGTTTGGGGATGCCAAGTGTGATGTTCATTATCATTGCTCAAGATTTTTGGAGTTTGACATCCACTTTAGGAGTGATAGCTTGAAAATTTCATGAATAGCTCAAGCTATTTCAATGCTGCATATTTTGGGTATGTTTCAATTAGATATGTAATGCTATTTAATGATCTGGGTTGCTCTTACTTTTTGCAAAAAGCGTATTTTCAATTTAGAAATAAAATCTAGAATTTTCAAGTTCATATATTTATGAGTTTAGTTAGTTTTCTGATTGTTAAATTGTTGCAAGTGACTTTATCATCTGCACTTTGTTTATCATCTCAAAATAAACAAACAATAAAAACAAAGGCAAAACAAGGCAGCATATTACAGTGGTATCAGAGCTCAAAATTTCTTGCTAGCCTATTGGGCAAATTCAAAAAGTGATATTTAGATTTAAATTGGCATCAAATGACATATAGGAGTTGGCCAAAAATGTTCTCATCACTTTGATTTAACTATAGGCATGTTTGACCATTGTAGAGCAATCACCTCCTGATTTGTTGCAGATTTCTCTTGCTCCTACAATAACTGCTTTGAGTCAACGTATGTGGTTGAGGCATTCAGATGATGAGATAAAGCTCTTAGTTACTACTTGTTTGATGGAGATCGCAAGAATCTTAGGACCTCAAGAATCTTATAAAGATAAGACAATAAAGGAGGTACTTCAGCTAATCGTTGATAGTTTCCAAGATCTCGGAGACATTAGAAGCCGTCATTTCTCTAAAAGGTCTGCCATACTAAAACCATTTGAAGAAATCAGATTGAGTAAACCTATGATAGACTTGGAATTGCATGATTTAATATATGGCATGTTTCAACATTTCTTGGTCACAATCAAGAAATGTCAGAGCCCAAAAGGTCTGGGCAAAAGGTATTTTGTGGTTGTGTGTTTGTCTTTTACAAGTTGAAGAGGGAACCTGGATACCAAGAGAGTAGGCCAAGAGAGCAAAGAGGAGAAAGGCCTAAAGAGAGGTATCAAAGACAAGAGGAAGCAAGGTAAAAAGAGACTTCCTTGAGAAAGAAAATGAATATATAAAAAGGATGCATGGTGATTTGCAGGGTATAGATTCACAAAAGATAAAGAGGATAGAAAAAATGATAGAAAGATTGGACAGAAGACTAGAGGCACATATAGAGAAGTGGGAGAAACTTCTTAAAATCATAGAGCAGAGAGGACTTGATGATGATGAAGTTCAAGATGCTGAAGTAGTGGTAAATGGTGAAGATGATTTAAAACCTCATGCTGAAGAGATTCAAGAAATTAGGGAAGAACAAAGAGAAACAAGGATAGAAGAAACAAAAGAGGAAGAGTTGATTGAATCTAATAGGACAGTTGAACCAATTGCAGACTCCATGAAGGTAGACATTGTTGAAAAATATGATGTTGAAGTATTTGCAGAAATAAAGAATGATAATGAACAGATAATAGAGATAGATCAGATCTATGATGATAAAGATAGTAAACGGGAAGAGTTGCCAAGAAGATTTGAGGAGAAAGACTCAAATTTTGTGATTGATTTTGATACTAATCAATTGATTTTTGCCCATGAATTTGTTATTGTGCTCATTTCAATGCAGCTGACGAAGAAATCAGATTGGAAAGGACATAAGTTTGTTCTTAACAGGGTCACATTCTTAAGGAAAAGGATTGAGAGACCAAAAGTGAAGATGAAGAAGAGATCTTTGAAAACCCACTTCCAAGGGACTTGGAAAACTTTCAAAGTCGGGAGTATGGTGCAGGAGCACATATGCATTGGATGTCTCATGGAGAATATCATATTTTACATTTTCTCTGATATGGCTTCATTATTATGTAATGTCCTATAGAATATTTGGAATCCACTCAAACCATTTTGTAAGGCTATTAAGCCATTAAAATCATAGTGACCTATAAGGTCCTGAAAAAAAATCAAGTATGGTAGAACCACTCAAATGTATAACATGTTGTCCTCAATTTTGTATTCACAAAATTGGGGCAACCTTGCAAAAATTTTGTAGGTTAAATTCTCTAAGGCATTTTCTTAGTTGATTTTTTTTGGCCTTGTGTTTGGTTTTTGGTTTTATTTTTGTCCTAGGTTGATGGCATTTTCAGTTCCACTCGTTTTGAGCCATCTTATGCGTCAATCGGGTTTGTCTAGCTCAGGTTATAGGGGTTTGAAACGTCCTGCCAATGGGGTTTTTCAGACAGATTGCACATCTTGTTTAAAAGTCTTTTAAAGTGGACTTTTTCTTGCGAATTGCACGAAGTAAGAATCTTGATTATATGTAGAGTGGATTTAAAGTCCCACTTTAAAATTTCACAGCAGTCTGAGAAGTTTTACCTATAGTTTTTAATGATGGTGGACTTTTAAAACTTGTTTGCATATCATATCATTAAAATATAAGGTTGCATATAATGATTATGATAAATAAAGTGATAAGTGGGATTTCTATTTAAAGTTGCACATCATCACAATGCAAATCACATTTCAACTCCTCATCAATGCAATTTGAATTCCAAGTTAGAGAGGTGGGATTTTTAAAGACGGTTGCATATGTCAAACCTTATCAAGATGAAAGTTCATTTAAAAACTCCAATATTATCTTAAACGTGTGAGTTGTAAATGTTATTCAAAACATGTATTTATCTCATAAATCTTGAGGGGTGGCGATTTTTCTTTACATTGCATATGTTTCGAATGCAATTTACAATAAAAACGTTTGCATATGCGAAGTAAAAAGAATCTAACTTATGGCATTGATTTTTATAAGAGATGCATGTGGAGATTTAAAAACATGTGCAAGTCGTTTCTTAAATCCCGTTATAACTAAGAGGGTGTAAATGGCGTCAATTTTTGATGTTTATGCATGTGCTTTATGCATCTTAAAGTCGTCATTCAATTCAAGCGGTGTCATTAAAGAACTGAGGGCGTCGTTTTTCAAAGGCATTGTACATTGGGATTGTTTTAAAAACATGCGACGAAGTCTTTAAAACCCGTCATTCTTCCTTAAACACCTACAGTTTTTCTTTAGTATACAAAGCATTGTTTTTATAGCAAATAGCATATACTTCGAATGAAAACGCTGCCCTATTCATATGCCATATGTATTTGAAAAACCCGTTTTTCTCCATAAGAGGCCACGACGGGATTTTTAAGCCAAAAAGCATAAGCTTTGCTTCCACATAAAGCTGCGTCTGGTGAGAAGAAACGCGACTAGGGCACACCAAGACAAGAAACAGTTTTGTATGCAAAGATTTTGCCATAGATCTCTACATTTTAACTCCTAAATGCTTGGGATTTTGGTAAGTCTTCTTCTTGTTTTCAAAAACATTTGTCTTCATGCTTTTGAATTCGAAATGCATTCTTTAAGTGTTGTTTTTTTTCTACATTGCATGTAGAATTCGAATGCAACTAGGGCACAATTTTTATTGACATTTTCAAAGGTTGTTGCTACTTTTAAGCAATTCGAAAATGCATGAGAAGACATTTGTCACATCTCTTGATGACTCATGGAAATGCATTGATTTTCAGAGAAGAATTAATTAAACTCTTTTCTATGACTTGTGATTATTTCTAAATCCGAAAATCATTTGGATCTATTTCAGAATTGCTCCAAATTTTGAAGGCTTGCTATTCTTGGCATTTCTCAAGGGAAGGTAAGATGTTTGTGCAATTTCTTTCTTTTTCTTGTTTATTTTAGTTTTATATTTTTATATGTTTGTTTATCTCTTCATGAATGTAAATCTTTCATTTCACTTTCAGATTTACATGTTTTTGTCTTTCCATTTCCATCTTCTTCTTCCATTTTTCTTCTAAGTTGCACATGAGGGTGTCATTTATGCTCATATGCAGTCAGGATTAAAAAACTCATTCTTGATGGTGACTTTCCAAAATGAATAAGAAAAGACCAAGTGCTGCCCCATATGTGATTTGTCAAGAAGAATCCGCCTTCTCACATTTAAATGTTAAAAAGACAACTGTGAAATTCCCAATATGCCAATGTCTCCAAAAATCCAACCTTGCATATTGAACATTTGCTCATGCATATATGCGTCAATGTATTCATTTTATCAAACTCAAAGCTTGTTGTCCACATATGTGCAGTGCCTCCAAAATACTAAGTTCTTCCTAATATGCATTATGGATTGAAAACCCCACCTCTTTCGTAATGTTCATACTTACATATTGTAAGAACCCCTTGTGGCTCTAACTTTGACAAACGTTGAACTGTGGTTTAATTCTGGATGTTTGACAATTTGTCAAACACTTTGCAGGCAAGCTCCAATACCACTGTAATATCCCTTGCTAAATGATGAAGAAAGATGATTTTTCTACTCAAGGAATATTGTCAAACAAGTTGCATACAATCTGAAAAATACCATAAACGAATTGCAGACCAAATATATATAAC
>MU226603.1:379119-405350 GCA_018584345.1 Thuja plicata
CTTTCTTATCCTGAAACTAACTGAAATTAAAATCATTCATATATCCCTCTGCTGTACAAGTGTTTGTCAAAAATTTTAAAAGCAAATATAGCAAGTTTCAATCAGATTTGGACAGGGATTTTACAGTAGCCTTGTTAATTTGGATCCACAATTTACTGTTGAGAATGATAAGGGAGAGGCTCAGGGGATTTGGGACAGCTATGGAGTTACTACTGATAGGTATGACACATGGTCTAATTTTGGTATTCATCAATGGAGTAGTTCTCTTAATTTGCGTGAACATGGTTGGAAGAATCAATTTATGGTGTTTGTTGATAAACCTTTGTTTGAGATGGGAGTTGAAAAGACATATGGCAATCCACTTTTTGAGTTGGAAGATGAAACATCTCTTACTTCTAGCATAGCACTTGGTGTAAATAGCAAGGTCTAGGATCCAAGAGAAGATTCAGAATCTAAGTTGGAGTATAGTTTTCAGCTTGCTGTTGGTCTATGTTCATATTATGAAATGATTGGTTAACCTCATGGGAGACCGCCAAATTCTGATAATACTTGGAGTTATGTTGAGCACCTTTCTGGGCATGTTGGCGACCATTCTTGGTTGAGTATTTGTTATCGAGATTCTCAACAAGATATGGTGAAGATTATTCGGAGTCATAGGAATAACCTTTGGAGTTATAAGGATCAAAACTTCAGAATTGATAGTGTTGTTCATTTCCATACCAGCCATCTTGTGATTCCGTTTGTCCAACAACAAATGTATTGGAGAGAGATTATAGTAAGAATTGGAGCATTATGTATGGTCAATTTTAAGAGTGTTACTTTACAAATGATGGATCAGAACTTCCATTTTGAGCTTGCTTTTTTGTTGCAGGTCAGTGAATACATTTTTTTGTTTGCTCTCATTCCATGGAGTTATTAATTAGTAATTTCCTGCAAAACCATTATTAGTAATAATTAATATATATATATTCAACCCATTATCTCTATATTCTAAGTTAGTAAGGGGACTTTGAACCTAAGAGCTGCCTCTAGGTCAGGCTTCACAGGGTTCCAGATTCTCCGCTTGAAGGATATAAGATTCATTCTAAGCAACCTGGACTATCGGAACGTCTTCCCATAGGGCACTACTCCTAAGTCCTCTTGGAAACGATGGACGTTATCCAAGCCTATGCATATGCATATGACTGGCTATCAGTATATATACTACCGACATGAGATTATAACAATCTCAACGGGATTATACCAATCTCGAATTGTCATCACTCTTAGATTGGCAACGAGGCTATATCAACCTTGAATTGCCATCCATCTCAAATAGGCAACGGGGTTATATCAACCTCGAATTGCCATCCATCTCAAATAAGCAACGGGGTTATATCAACCTCGAATTGCCATAAAAATGAATATAAGATTCATATGTTTGAGTTAACAGGAGTATGAATATAAAATTCACTATCATCATTAATAAATATTAAATCCATTAATTATCATCTATGTCAACAAAATCCTATTTCCATATTTATCCGTGACTATATCTGAATTATAAAAATGTCAATAATATATATAACTTTATTTTAATATATATATATATAATATTCTCTTGCTAATTAAATTACCTCTTACGGAAGTCTGACTGTGCAATGAAATATCCTTTTTGTTTTCACTATATCAATCTCTATTTCTCTGTTCTTTTTTCCGCTGCCCCCTTCCTCTCTGTAATGTCCCTAGTTATTCTCCTTATATACTTCCCTGCAAAACCGACGTTAGTGCACAATATTATTCAATATTTATATGACACTCTATTCTAAGTTAGTAAGGGGAATTTGACCCTAGGAACTGCCTCTAGGTCAGGCTTCACAGAATTCCTGATTCTCGGCTTGAGGGATATAAGATCCACTCTAAGCAATCAGGCTATCGACCGTCTTTCCATAGAGCATTGCTCCTAAGTTCTCTTGGGTACGAACACTGTTACCCAAGCCTACGCATATGCATATGACTGGCTATCAGTTTATATACTGCCTATACGAGATTATAACAATCTCAAATTGGCAACGGGGCTATACCAACCTCGAATTGCCATTGGCAACAGAACTATAACAATCTCGAATTGCCACTTCATCTTATTAGGGCAACAGGGCTATACCAACCTTGAATTGCCATTGACAACGGGGCTATACCAACCTCGAATTGCCACTTCATCTCATTAAGGCAACAGGGCTATACCAACCTTGAATTGTCATTGACAACGGGGCTATACCAACCTCGAATTGCCACTTCATCTCATTAAGGCAACAGGGCTATACCAACCTTGAATTGCCATTGTTCAAGAATCCCATCTCTAATGAATATTCACTTCATTCTATATGGTATTCAATATTATAGATGCATAATATTAGTACAAAAATCCATTTAAAGTTCATAGTGGGAATTTCATATTTATACAAGAATGCATTGATTTAAGAATTCACATAAAAGATATCGACATATTCCGAATTATATATATAAATATATATATATATATAATATACAGCTATATATATAATTGAATATATTTATCTTACAAAATACATGTAACAACATATATATATATATATATATATATATATATATATATTATTAATAAATAATTAAACAAATTTATATTTATACCTTTTATCGCTGCCTCCTTATTAATACCAATCATCTATTTTTATACCTATTTGATGAAATGAATCTAATTATTTCCTTGGTTTTTTATTCCTCCATTGCTGGCTATATGTTTATTGTGGACCCTGATGTACGTATATTATTTTCTGTTTGAACTCTAATTGCTGATGTTGACTTAAGCCTGAATATATGTTTGACTGCTGACTGGAAATCTAAATGCTGATGTGTCTTAAACTATTGTTCGATGATGTATGTTTGAAGCAGACCTTTACTTATTAATGTTGAATGTCTATTGACTGCTGACTAGGTGTTATTCCTATCCATGATTGGTCATTATCATTTGTCCTATTTTATGTCTCCAACTCTTTTAATCGCCGCCTTAAAAGAGTAAGTCTGAATGTGTCCATGCTGTCTTTGACCTTGCTGACTGTGATAGTCTTAAGTCCTCATTGGCTGCCTGTCCCCCCTCCTCCTCTAAACCAAAGGAGGAACCTATATTAGTATGAGTGGGAGGGGGAGTCACGCCCCCTCCACACTTGGTCACACCTTATGGGTGCGACTGGTCACAGCCGTAAGGCTGCGACTCAGTTGCGCCACTAAGGGGCGACCCTATTATTAATCACTGCCTCGCATAAACTTTAATAATATAGTATATATTATATTATATACTATAGTATATATTATATTATATACTATAATATATATTATAATATATATTATATTATTTATTATTTATTATTTATTATTTCTTAAGCATTATTATTAATATATTTAATATGGTAATATTAATAGAATTAACATATATTAATATTAACATGGTAATTAATATAATAATATTAACACCTAGTGTCAATGATATTAATATTTGTTTATTTTTCACTATTAGAACATATATGTTATTCTTAATAATAATGATTAAATTATTAATACATCATAATCATTATACAAATGCTCTTAGAATAATTAAGATAACCATCACTGTGGTTCCTTTATAAATACAAGGATTCCTTGTCCAATTTAATGACAAAGAATTAGAAAAACATATTAGTCGAGGGTTTCTTATGTCGGCTTGTTTCTTTTAAAAATAAGTTTAAATCTTTAATTAAAATTTATTTAATCTTATATCGTCTTTATTTGTATTCTTATTAATATAATATTTTAATATTATTATCTATTAAATCCTTATTTGAAAGGGGACATCATACTCTCTCAACTCAACCCCTTTTATATTAATATGGGGGTGAGGGTGGGAGGGGTACTTAGGTTTTCCCCGATGGGTGAGGGCAGTCACACCCCTCCCCACGGTGGCGACTATCAGTCACACCCCTAGAGGCTGCAACTACAGTCGCAGTCCTAAAGGACCATGACTTTCAGTCGCTCCCCTTTTTATTTTTCATTGATTCAATAGTAATCTATTTTATTAATTAATAATATATGTATTATTAATATTAATATTATTATTGTTATTAATATATAAATAATAATATATTAGTATATTAACATTATTATTGTTATTAATATATTAATATATTAATATTAATATTAATATATTATATTATAATATTAATAACAATATATTAGTATATTAACATTATTATTGCTATTAATATAATATATTAGTATATTAACATTAATTGTTTATTATATATATTTTATTAATCATTAAATTATATAAATATGTACATCAATTTTGTTGAATATAAATTTTACAAAAAATATTATATTCAATGATGACGTTTAGTCAATCACACCGGTTCGATCGAATGCTTTAATTCTTCTTGTAAGAATACAAGTGGGTTCAAATCGAGGGCCATCACAGCCCCTCCTTCCCAAATTTGCTTGTCCTCAAGCATTTTAAGGACTTCTATTTCTGTCAAATTTCTCCATTTGATTAACAATTCGATGATATTTTGATTCCTTAGTTTTCTTTCCTGAATGTCAAGAGTAATTTCAGATTTTAGGGCATGTCATCCTTATGTTTGGATTTTCATCTTCATGTGCTTCTTCCATTCAGTTTATTTGTCCCCTTTTACAACGATGATCGTGACTCCAAGGTCCCTTACACCTGAAGCATAGTTTCTTCTCAATCAATTCCACTCTCTTTTAACATTGGTGATTCTTGCTCCATGGTTCCTTGCATAAATAACATGGTCTATCTGTATTCTCCTCCTTGGGCCCTTCATTCCGATGTGTAAATTTTGGACATGACGTTTTTGGGGTTTTCTTTAGATGCATCATATTTTGTCATTCTTGCCTTCCTAATGGCTTCTTCAAGGGTTTTGGGTTCGAAGGGTTGTACCCTTATCTTGATGTGTTCTTTAAGCCCTTCGATGAACATATATACCCACCTCTTTTGGGATATGTCGGGAACCATGACTGACAGACTCTGAAATTTATTGGCAAATTCTTCAATAGTTCATGTTTGCCTAAAATGGGTTAATTCTTGGAAATACCATTCTGGTTCCCTTCCATTCTGGTTCCCTTTGGTCAAATCGACTAATGAGCTTTTGCGTGAACTCACTATGGGTGTTAATACTTTTATGTCCAAGAGTGATAATGCCATGGTGCCACCAATTGTGGGCTTCCTCGGTCAAATGGATTATGGAAAATTTAATGGAATTTTCTTCAGTCATAGAGCTGAGGGAAAGGTATGTGTCTAATTTTTTAAGCCAAGCTTGAGCAGTTTCTTTCCTTGTCCCATCAAAATATGGTAGGGTCGTTTTTCCTATCTTGGTTCTAATGTCTCTTTCCCCATGATCTATTCTTCTATTATGGCTTGCCAAGATTTTGGTCTCATAGTATTCCTTGATGGAAATAATTCTTTGGATGTTAGGTTCTAACCTTGCATACATTTGGGTAAGTTCCTCTACACTATTTGTGGTTGGCTCTGCCTCTTCCAAAATAGGTTCTTCCCTTAGAAGGAAAGGAGGTGGGATGGGTCTACGGGTAGAATTTTGAGTTGAGTGTTCATTTTAAGAATGACTGGAGTGAGTATCTCTCCCTAGATTCGGATTGGGTCTCTCTTTATGACTGTTTTTGTTCATGTTTTGGATGGCCTGGAGTATCAATTGGTTGGTTCTTTCGAACCTTTCATTGGTTTGTTCCATGAAGTTTCTTAACTCTTGTGCTAAGTGTTCTACCATAGCTTTCTTTCCCCTGGTGCGTTGATAAGTTTGCATGAACCAAATCCACAAAAGGCAAGATTATACTCTAATACTACTGTAATATTTTCAGTCACTCCCTTTTTATTATTCATTGATTAGATAGTAATATATTTTATTAATTAATAATATATATTTATTAATAATATATATATTAATTAGTATATTAATATTGTTATTGTTATTAATATAATATATTAGTATATTAACATTAATTGTTTATTATATGTATTTTATTAATTATTAAATTATATTAATATGTGCATTATTTTCGTTGAATATAAATTTTATTAAAAATATTATTGTCAATGATGACAATTAGTCAATCACACTGGTTCGATCGGATGTTTTAATTCTTCTTGTAATAATACAAGTGGGTTTAAATCGAGGGCCATCACAGAATTGTTGTCCACTTTCCAATCAGCCTTTATGTGACTTCGATTCTTGGGCTGCATATGAGTTGGACGACTTCTCTAGACCAGTCATTGACTACTTTATGGTTGCAGCTGATAGGTAAAAATGATTAAATTATAGGAGACGACTCTTTAGATTCTACCATAATAATGTCTCATATATTTTCAAGTGTTTTCAGATTGATTACCACTACCCTTACATTTTCATGTTAGTTATGGAGGCATCCTTTCATGAGCAGATGGTTGTTGAGCCTTGCCAGGCTAAAGGGCAGTTGGTTGTGAGTGTTCTTCCAGACACAATCTATTTTTGTGGTGCTTCCTGTAATGTCCCTTGTCCGTCCTATGGGATTTGAGACTTAACTTTTGTATTTCAAATGCCAAAAACTTCTTTTATTCTTATAATCTATACTCAGTTCTTTAGCTTGGTACAATTGGAGTATTGTAAGGAGACAATATCTTTTAAAGAATGTCGTATCAATTTCGGAATGGACTTCCTGGATGCTATGTAAGAATGGCTGTCAATTATGCAATATTGTTTAGATAGAATACTATAAGTACCAATGTTTCTTATATATGTATAGGTTTATTCAATCCAAGTGGATAACCAACCCATTTTCAATAGCAATGACTTAGTAATTAAATCAATATAAAGGATAGGGAGTACTTGTGAGAAAGCGGTAAATGGAAGTTGAAAATATGACTCGAATTGATTGTACAAAATGTCTAGTGTTGAGCCTTGATATTTTGTTAACATGCAAGAAGTATAGCCCGAATTTACTGTAGATTGCTTTACAAGATCAAGTAATCACTTTCCAGAAGAGTTATGAACTGATGTGGAATATTTAAATTTATGTTGTTGTGGCTTATCTATTTCTTAGAGTGAACACCGTATGCTTGATACGAACACCGTATGCTTGATGCTTATTAATTAGTTCTTTGTGTGTTCTTGTTTCCAAACCATGAGTCGATTCTTTTTACTTAGTTTTTGAAACTGTATCTTGTAATCTGATCTCTATAATCTTCACTTGTCGCTCCAGAATTTATTCCCCAATCTTCCACCGAATACACTGTGGTCTAACTTTATACCATGTCTTTGTCGATGGTTTCAAATAACATCTTAAGCTACAGGGATAAGTGACGACTCCAAGTATTAGATTTGTATTGTGTTATGGTGCCTCCCTAAGTATGCTCACTCGTTGAGTGATTGCTAAAACGCTATGGAGTCTTCCACGATATCCCAGACTTTTAATTTCCTCCTCTATCTATATTATACACAGGGAGCGCTGAGGGAAAGGTCGCGACTTTCTCTCAGTCGCTTTGTATGTATTTATATTAATAATTTAATATTATATTTATTGCTAGTTATTAATATATTAATAATATATATTATCATACTTTGTTAATAATCTATATTATTATTAATTATTATTATATTGCTAGTAGTTTATATTGATATTCATTATTATATTACATTGCTAATAATAATAATAATGTATTATTATATATATTATATTATTATATTAATTATATATCATTATATTAATGATATATTAGTAATAGAATAGATTAATATTATTTAATATTTGAATTAACATTTTGATTTTATTATTATTAATAGTTTTAATATTTAATCTTATTATCAATATTGTTATTATTTAAATAATATTTAATCGTTTAATTATTATCAAAATCCTATTTGAAAGGGGACATGACAGTCCACCCTTCCTCAATTTGCTTGTACTCAAGCAATTATACACTTCCAAGAATGTCTTTAAGTGATGACGGTTTATATAGGTCTTTCTACATGAGTTGCTTCTGGTGCGCAACTTGAGTATAGCTCGTCTCAATATATCTGGATCCTTCTTTAGGTTATTCTCATGTTCTATATTAACTAAACATGTAGAGCCACACATGGAACAAATATTTGGTAATGCGGAACATACATATGAATGCATGAATATTCGAAACATACAAATTAATACATGAAGACACAAAGCATACACGGAGTAGACACATGGATACATGAAGCATACGCGATGTATACACCTAATGTAAACATTGATATATTATTTCTACAGACCAAAGCTTATAATTTTAATAGGTCAGGGTTAGGAAAATTTATTTCATCATTATGCTTTTGACTAAACTCTGCAATAAAGGAGTTTAAGTTAGTGCATATATACAAATTCCAAAACGTGAGCATATAATTACAACTTATAGTGATAGAGGACATTATCTATATAGGTTGGACATCTTAGGTTTGGCCAAGGAGACCTCACTAGCCCAAGGGCGGAAACCTGGTCCTTTGTCTAATGGCTTCCCCCGACTTCAATGGATGCTTGCTTACCCTAACCATCCCTCAAACTTAAGACATTTATCCCATCATAAAAGAATATTAAGATGTTATAGCGGGGTCTTTTTTTGGCGTGATTTGTCCAAGTCCAAGAGTAGAACGTATGCCTCTTGCCTTAGCGATCAATCCTATGCCCTCCTCTTTATTGGGGTCCTTTGGCTTGATTTGTCTAAGCCCAAGAATGGAACGTATCCCTCTTGCCTTAGCGATCAGTCCTATGCCCTCCTTTCTAGTGGGGTCCTTTGGCCTGATTTGTATAAGCCCAAGAGTGGAACGTATCCCTCTTGCCTTAGCGATCAACCTTACACCCTCCTTTGTAGTGGGGTGCATGGCTCGATTTGTCTAAACCCAAGAAGGGAATGTATCCCTCTTGCCTTAGCGATCGACCTTACACCCTCCTTTGTACTAGGGTCCATGGCTCGATTTGTCTAAACCCAAGAAGGGAATGTATCCCTCTTGCCTTATCGATCGACCTTTTACCCTTTTTGGTAGTGGGATCCTTAGCTTGATTTGTCTAAGCCCAAGAGTGAAACCTCTTGCCTTAGTGATCAGCATTATACCCTCTTACCTACCTGGTCTTCCCTCCAACTATGATGGGGTGAATTGATCATTCATTATGTGATTAAGATAATATCCATAAAATCTGACAATCATTCATATTTTTATTTTGTATTGTTTGATATGTTTATTCAAATACTGGGGTGAGAAATTATCTTAATCCTCATATTCAATACTGCGTACTTGTCCCTTGATTCTTTACTTCTCTTGGTGATCAATCCTTGCTCTTATATGCATGTTTGATCTTTACCAATTTTTGTGTTTCTTGTTAGAACCTTCTTCATTGTCGTTTACTGCTCCTTCTATATTATGCACATGGCTTCCCCTTTAACATAAGTGACGACGGTCCCACGGTTCCTTGCATTTGAAACATAGTTTCTTCCTCTTTAGCTCATTATGATCCCTTTGTATTTCCATTTGTTTGCACTTATGCCCTTTCTCCCAAGGTCCCTTGCAATAGTGACATTGTCTTTTGTCCGATAGTTAATGTTTATGTACCCTTGTTGAAAAGTTTTTGAACTGATCTTTGGATGGTTAATGATCAAATTTCTTTGCTTTAGAGATTGCTTCTTCTAAGGTAGTAGGTTCCAGGACACTAACCGTGCTACGAATTGATTCCTTTAATCCTTCTATAAACAGATATGTGAGCCTTTCTTGTGAAATCTCAGGAACCATGACCGATAATTTCTGAAATTCACTAGCAAATTCTTCCACTGTTCCTTGTTGTCTTAGTTGAGTCAACTCCTTAAAATACCATTGTGGGTGCTTTTGACTGAATCTCTTGATGATTTTTTAGGTGAACTCATCATAGGATATTATAAGTTGATGGTTTTGAGTGATAAGTCCATAATGCCACCATTCGTGGGCCACTCCTGTTAAGAGTAGCACTGCAAATTTGATTGCATTCTCTTTTGTCATGGGGCTTAATGATAGGTATGTATCTAGCTTTTGAACCCATACTCGAGAAGAAATCTTTTCAGTCCCATCAAAATTTGGTAGGGTTACTTTATTTATTTTCTCTTTAAGGTCTTTATCAGATTGCTTTTTCTTCTTGAAGGTGTGGTTGGCTTTCATCTCGGCATCACAGTAGTCCTTAAAGGATGTATGGTCTCTCAGTTCAAGTGCTAATCTAGAATATGCTTCTAGGATTTCGTCAACATTATCCCTAAGTGGTTCATTTGCTTCCCCTTCTTCTCTAGGCAGTAAGGAGGGTCTTAATTGCCTTGGGTAGGACATTCTTGGGGAGAGTTTATGGTCATTTTCAGAATGATTAGAATTTGCATCTCTCCTATTAGGTCTAGACATATTATTACTCATACTTTGTATGGTTTGGAGTAGAAGCCGGTTTTGTTCCATGAGGGTTTGGGTGGATTGGACGGTTTGTTCCACGAATGCCCTTATTTCATTTGTGAATTTCTCGGCCATAGCTTTCTTTCCTTTCTTCCGCTTGTATGTTATCATAAACTATCCTCCACAGGATGGCAGGATTATGCTCTGATACCACTGTAATGTCCCTTGTCCGTCCTATGGGATTTGAGACTTAACTTTTGTATTTCAAATGCCAAAAACTTCCTTTATGCTTATAATCTATACTCAATTCTTTAGCTTGGTACAATTGGAGTATTGTAAGGAGACAATATCTTTTAAAGAACGTCGTATCAATTTCGGAATGGACTTCCTGGATGCTATGTAAGAATGGCTGTCAATTATGCAATATTGTTTAGATAGAATACTATAAGTACCAATGTCTCTTATATATGTCTAGGTTTATTCAATCCAAGTGGATAACCAACCCATTTCCAATAGCAATGACCTAGTAATTCAATCAATATAAAGGATAGGGAGTACTTGTGAGAAAGCGGTAAATGGAAGTTGAAAATATGACTCGAATTGATTGTACAAAATGTCTAGTGTTGAGCCTTGATATTTTGTTAACATGCAAGAAGTGTAGCCCGAATTTACTGTAGATTGTGTTACAAGATCAACTAATCACTTTCCAGAAGAGTTATGAACTGATGTGGAATATTTATATTTATGTTGTTGTGGCTCATCTATTTCTTAGAGTGAACACCGTATGCTTGATGCTTATCAATTAGTTCTTTGTGTGTTCTTGTTTCCAAACCATGAGTCGATTCATTTTACTTAGTTTTTGCAACTATATCTTGTAATCTGATCTCTATAATCTTCACTTATCTCTCCAGAATTTATTCCCCAAACTTCCACCGAATACACTGTGGTCTAACTTTATACCCTGTCTTTGTCGATGGTTTCTATTAACGTCTTAAGCTACAGGGATAAATGTTGACTCCAAGTATTAGATTTGTATTGTGTTATGGTGCCTCCCTAAGTATGCTCACCCGTTGAGTGATTGCTAAAACGCTATCCGGAGTCTTCCACGATATCCCAGACTTTTAATTTCCTCCTCCATCTATATTGTACGCAGGGAGCGCTGAGGGAAAGGTCGCAACCTTTCCTTGGTCGCGACTTTCTCTCAGTCACTTTGTATGTATTTATATTAATAATTTAATATTATATTTATTGCTAGTTATTAATATATTAATAATATATATTATCATAGTTTGTTAATAATCTATATTATTATTAATTATTATTATATTGCTAGTAGTTTACATTGATATTCATTATTATATTACATTGCTAATAATAATAATAATGTATTATTATATATATTATATTATTGTACTAATTATATATCATTATATTAATGATATATTAGTAATAGAATAGATTAATATTATTTAATATTTGAATTAACATTTTGACTTTATTATTACTAAGTTTTAATATTTAATCTTATTATCAATATTATTATTATTTAAATAATATTTAATCGTTTAATTATTATCAAAATCCTATTTGAACGGGGACATGACACTTCCACTCGAGTAAGTAGCGATCACTACAGATACTGCATGGAGACGGTATGCATTCTTTTAGATGATGTCTCATTGATTGCAGTAGCTTGGGTGTGCTATTGTGTTTGAAACCCTTCCTTTGACACTTGGAGGTTAAGAGTCAATGTTATGATTTCAGTTGGTAGATTGCAGAGTTGTGACAGATTGATTTGCTTCATTTTTGGGATGTCATGAGGGAATAGCTTGAATTTAGTTTTTATGGAAGAGCAAATTCTTTTCTTTATAGCTTAAGATCGTGATTGGCAATGAGTTTGTTGATGGAGTTTTCAATAAGATGCCTTGGCAGAATGTATTACATACTATTGATTTCAGCTCTCTCAAGTATTTCAGCATGGGTATAGCTGATGTTTACTTTTTGGAGTTCCAAGAGAGGAGAGTGTGCTTTGTGCACAATGGATTGATAGTTTTGATCAGAGTAGCATAATGTCAGCATGGTGATTCCCTTCTGAGATTGATATGGAACCCTGGGATCACACGGGTTTGCAGTTCAGCAATTGTGATTGTGGGAGCCAATGTTGTCTCGCTGAAGTTTACCACTATGGTGCATCGGGTTGGTTCTTTCGGAGAGCAATCCTCTAAAGAGTTGATTGAGCTTATGCAATATTTGATTGCTCTTCTTACCGGTGGATATCAAGAGGTCTCTTGTGTTGGCACCTTGCAGGATAGTGTTTTGAGGGGTTCGTACTACAAATCTCTGAGGTTTACTTGGGACCTGGAATCATTTTGGTTACAGTCTGGATCAGTTTGATGATTGTGGGGTTGCATTGGCATTGGTTTAGGACAAGCAATCTTTGGGAAGGGCAGACTGTAATGTCCCAATTTTCAGGTTCTTTAGCAGTGCAGTTGTCGCTAAATTTATGGGTTTGGGTCAGGTCGTTCAAAGGGGTAATTTAATGTTGACAATGAGTTCAGAGGGTTTAGAGGAAAACGTGGGGTTGCCTAAGAGTGACCTATGCTAGTTGAATTTCTACAAGGCTAGCGTGGCAAAATAAATGCAAGTCGTGGGTTTCTCTTGGCAGCCGCCTCTCTTATATCCATGCACACAGGTGTACAGATAAAAAAAAACTTTCATTAAGAACTGCAGAACAAAGTTTGCAGAATTGTATGGTAATGTTTGATGCCAACCTGCTGGCTGACCAGCTCTAGATTTGCACGCGGGGTTCTGTTTTGGCTGATACCTGTTTGGGAGCTCATAGAGCTAATTGTAGATTGCTCATACATACTATCGACTATTTTATCTTTTATAAAAGGTCAGAATTTCACAGGAATTTATCTCTGCACTCTCCATCTTTCTACAGCAATTTGTGGCTTAAAATATTAATGTTCCATGTTGCCCTGTAAAGTAAATGTTGCCCATTTTGGATTAAGTCTGCCAAGTTTGGTTTAAGAGTTTATGTGGAGTTATTGCATTGCAAAGCCATTCAGATAAATCCCATAAAATATTGCAAATGAGAAACATCTTTAATGCATATTAGTTAATTAAATGCCTATTCTCCGAATGTGGGAAGAAAACGTGGAAATTCTGGAAATAGTATCAGCAGGGGTTCTCGCATACCACCCATTATATAATAATACATATGCAAGGCCTATAGGAATCCCTGTTTTACCTGCAACATGTGAAGGAAGTAGATGATCCAGGCGCTGCAATGTTGTTCCAGACCCAGAACAAGATGGATCTAAAAGAATTGCTCGAACCTGCAATACCACACAATTTAGAAAAACCTTCAATGCCATGATCATATAGGGCAACACTCAAATACCACTATACTTTGCAAAATTACAGTATCCCAATGACAATCTTAATAAACATTCCAGATTATTAATTCTTATCTGGTCTAGTCACATTTCAAAATGTCATTATATTCCATTGAAGAACAATCAGAAAATAACAAATAAAACTTCAATACTTTAATCTCTTGTAAATAACCCGTTCATCACAATCTTGGTTCTAAGGATTTCAAGTTATCTCATATTCTCTTTTCCTCTACCAAATACTCAGAGGGAGTTGAGCCTTCACCTCTTTGTCAATACAAAACACAAATTGCAACTACTAAGTTAAGTGGGGGTTTGTCACCATCATCACTAAATGAGAAAACTAATATGAGATAACTTGAAACCCTTTAGATATGGAGTTAGCTTCAATTACAATATCAAAGATAAGACATTGAAGTCAGAATTTCTGATCATTAAAATTAGACTATAAGGCATGCAGCAAACTCACTTGAACAGTTGAACTTGATAAGAAAGGGCACATGCAAGTGCAAAAAAACCCCAATATTAGTATTTTGACTTAACCAGCAAATACTTCATATGAAATTGCTACAATGAGAAGATTTCAGGCCTCCAGAAAGTCTGATTTTATCTCAAAAGATCACATCACAGCTGAAAACCGCAATACACACCAAAATCCGAAACAAACCCTCCTAAAAGCTTCATGACACTGAAAAAATCTACAACTATGAGAGCCAACCAGCTAGGGTGGATCTTTCACCACCAAAACCAGTAATCCGAGAAAAGGATATCGTCCTCAATCAGTCAAAACACGAACTCCAAAATCATTCCAGCAGCATAACACTAGATATCAACTTCATCATATCTCAAATAAAGGCCAAAACCCCAATATATAGAATCTCAATACGGAATTAGGGCAACTTTGATAGAATAAAATAATAACCTTTACCCTTAAAAAATATTTCACTTATCTCTCCTCAAGGGGATGTCTCTTTTTGCTCTTTAAAAAATCGTTTATATCTTTTAGTTTATTTTCACTTTAGAAGGCCACATGAAATAATATTAAAATATTATATTACCTCCTTAACTTAAACGTCCACTTTATTTCACTTAAGTGTATAAAGTCACTTTATTAACATATTTAAGTGAAACAATAGAATATTATTTCCCAGCCTTAGGAAATTCACCAAGTCATGAAACTAAAGATTCAAAACTCTAAAGTTGAGGGAAGGTTGAGACTAAGATTAGTTACCCAAAATAGCACTTACTATAAATAGTAATATGCTAAAAATAACCCAACCTATCCAAACCTTGAAACTCAAGATAATGCTCTCTAAAGCTGAGGGGAACTATGATTAGGACCTTTTAGATATAGCAATTACTAAAAATAGTAATATGCTCAAAATAGAAATGATCTCCAAAAGTCCTTAAGCTAAAGATGTTGCATGCTAAAGATGAGAGAAGGTTGAAGCTATGATCAATTCCCAAAAATAGACGTTACTATAAATAGTAGCTTCTCTAAATAGCAATCACTAATAATAATTGGTCAGCCAAGATTGAAAAAGAGAATTGGCAAAGAATCTGTGGAAGAGAGAGCTCTGCAACTTGCTCTGAATAACCGAGCAAGTGGCTGCCTCGTGGCCTGCCGTACGTAGAGCGTATTCAATGCGCACCTACCCTCCCGGTCTTTATGGGCTCCTCGTCGGATGTTGTCGGCATTTCTTCCTCTGCAGATGCCTCTATTCCCGCTCCGGAAGAAAAAGGTGATAACCAACCTAGGTCATTCAGCCAGGTGGTCACGGGCGTTCCCCTAAACAAAGATGGCGCCATCTTCCCCAGCAAAGAACATGGAGAGGAGGACAACGCAGGAAGACCAGGAGGTAAGGTTTCGGGCACCAAATGCCTTGTCATTTCTCCCAATTCAAATATGTGGGATATAATTAGTGCAGAGAAGGTTAGGTTAGGTGATTCGGCTATCTTCCTTGCAGCTGAAAACGTAGATAAGATTCCTTCGAGAGTTTTCTTGAATAATTGGTTATATTCTATATGGAGTAAGAAACTTGGATTTAGATTCTTTCTGTCGAATGGTCCAAAAAGGGCTTTTTATTATATTCTTTTATGACTCTGCAAGCCAGAAAGTGGTTGTAGACAAACAATTTTGGAGCATAGGCTCGTGTAACATCCGTGCCCTAGCCTGGACCCATGATGCCAAAATTGGTGAAATCCTGGCACTCTCGTGCCCTAGATGGATAACTATGAGAAACCTACCTCCTTTCCTTCGGAATGTTCTTCCAGAAGCCCTCGAATTCCTGGGTAAAGTTATTAGGGTTGACCAATCCAGTACTCTCCTCCCGCATCTGGATGCCCGTGTGTTAATCTCAATTAATCCAGGGGTTGATTTCCCTGAATGTGTTGTCTTTGAACTTGAGGATGGCCTCACCTCATGCCCAGTAATCTTCTTGGGCGGCATTAACGCGTTTTTTCTATGCAAGAGGGATGGCCATAGGAGAGATTGCCCTCTACTGGCCTTCAGACCTAAAACATGCACCTTACCTTCTGACAACAATGTTGATTCTAACCCTTCTATCTCTGGTCCCAAACCTACCTCCGCCCCTCATATCAAGTCTTCTGAATCGCCTCTCCTCCCTCCTCCGTGTCTGAAGATAACCCCTTGAAAATCCCTGACCCTGTCCGCCTTAGCCTTTATCAACTCTCTCTTTCCCTTGGACTTGATGACTCCTCTGACAAGAGACCTGTCACCCCATGCAGCAATGGGGATGGTGATAGGATCCCCCCGATTCACAAGAACAGAAAATGATGCAGCAATAAGAATGCTCAGCAGTTGGTGTTGGAGAAAATTAGGAAACGGGAAGGGCCCTTCAAAAGAAGGAGAGGTAATACCAATGACATAATTTTGGAACAATCTCAGTCCCCAAATATTACCCTCCTCCCTAGAAATGAAAGTAGAATGGAGATGGATAGTGGGAGTGTGCTAGAGGAAGGGGAGGTAGATGTTACAGAGAACAGCCAGAGTGACATGGAAATTTCAGGGGAGCAAGCTGGATACAGTGACAGAGACCCTTCTATCAGAAACTCGTTGAACTATGAACTTACAGTCATCCCAGCAACCCCTCCACCTCACACTACCTCCCCCCCAATCCCCACCCCCTCTACCCATACTCACCCTAAGGTCATCTCTAATGAGAAGATTAGTACCATGAGGACTGTGACTAGATTCTCCTCTCAGGAACCCGAGCTTTCTCTCAAAAAGATCTTTGATGACAGTGGGATGAATAAAGATTGGGCCATCATCCCATTTGTAGAAAATACATGGGAGGCTTTGTTCAATACAAATAGGATCAAAAGGATCCCTAGAGTTAACAAACCCCCAAATATCTATGTTGACCCACAAAGGAGTGAGGACAAAACTGGTCCTAAAGATACTAAGAGGAAAAGGGGGAGACTGATTGGATCAGGAAACAAGAAAGATGTAAAAAACAATAATACCTCTAGCTTGCCTAAATGCTATGTGAGCTTTAGGTCTAGTATGGACTCCTCAACATAACCTATATGGACATCAAAATAGCATCCTGGAACATGAGAGGATTGGAATCCTCTGATAGGAAATACATTGTCCAGAGATTTGTTAGAGCTAATAGAGGTATAGACCTTCTCCTACTGCAGGAGGTTAAGGCTACCAATTTCACCCTACACATTTCCCTTAAGTGTATATGAAGAGATGCTACTATCTTCTCCACCTCTCATCTCAAAGGAAGGGGAAGCACGACCATACTTATTAGCCCTCTTTGGGCCAAATTTGTCTCCAAAAGGGGTACCTCTCCCTGCAATAGGGCAGTATGGTTGGTCCTGGATTTCAATGGCAAGAAATATGGTATATGTTCTATATATGCCCCCAATGACTATAGGGAAAGATCAGAACTGTGGAGATGGGTGGCACAACTTGAGAACATCCCATGGATATTGGGAAGTGACTTCAACATGGTGGAAGATCCTCGAGACAAACTAGGAGGCAATAGACTTGAATGGAAAGGAAGTGAGCAGTTTTTTTGGAACAAAATGATAAATACTCACAAACTTCTAGACCCACTGAAAGGATGTAAAAGCGATCACAAAGATATCTGGTTCACTTGGTGTAACTTTCAAAAAGGAGGTAAAAGGATTTACTCTAGGCTTGATAGGTTCTACTTCAACAACCAAATTCTCAGATGTCAGAGAGATGAGGAAGGCATGCAAGTTAGAGTGATCCCTTGCACACTTTCTAATCACCACCCCATTATTGCAAGACTCTCCACCAATGATTTCTCTACTAAATGCAAACCTAGAAACAATCTTTTCCACCTTAATACATCCCTTCTAGATGAAGAGAGCATCTACAATGCGACCTTTTTATGATCAGATGGTACAATCTTACAGTGGTAAAGCACAAAGATGCAAGGAGAAGATGGGCTCAGAACTTAGAAAGTTGGAAAACACTATTCCAAACAGTAGGAAGGAAAAAGGCCAAAGATGCTAGGCGGTTTGAAGAGAAGCTTCACAAGGCAGAAGCGGAACTGCAGGACAACCCCTACTCTATTAACAAGGCAACTTTACTATCCAATACTAAGGAGACTCTTAGAGGTATCCAGAACGAAAAACTTAAAGGGATTAAAATCAGGTCCAGAAGCAAGTGGGTAGAACATGGAGACAGAGGAACGAAATTCTTCTTCAACCTTCTCAAACAAAAAGAAACCAAGACCGAGATTGAAGAAATTTGGGATGATGGTATTAAGATTGAGGACCAACAGGTCATTGTCCAAGCATTTGCCAGCTATTGCCATAATCTCTTCTTCTCTTCTGTGCAGAAGATAGTGGAAACCAAGTTGTTGAGGCAAGAACAAAATCAAACAATCAGTCCCCATCAGAGTTGAGGAGGATCTTACCCTACTAAATAAACATATTTGTATAGAAGAAATCAAGGGGGCTATAAAACAAATGGCTTCGAACAAAGCCCCAGGTCCTGATGGACTCCCTACAGAATTCTATAAGAAGAATATCGATTGGATTGGACAGCATTTGCTTGAGGTGTATGAGGAAGCCTTTGCAGAAGGTTCCCTAGGGGGAGAGATTAACAGTGGTCTGATTAAGCTTATCCCCAAGGAAGGAGATAGAACACTGATCAAAAACTGGCGCCCAATCACTCTACTAAATGTCTCCTACAAGATTTTGGCTAAAGCCTTGGCCAACAAAATAAAGAACATTCTCCCCAAGATCATTAACCATAACCAAACTGGCTTTATCAATGGTAGGTACATTCTGGAAAACCTAATCACTTGTTGGGAAACCATGGACTGGGCAAAGGAAACCAACCAACAAGCTTGTATGATTCTCCTCAACTACGAGAAGGCCTATGACCGTATAGAATGGGACTTCATCTAACTCATGATGGAATCCCTAGGATTCCCCCAACAGTTTATTAAAATGGTCAAAACATTGATGATGGGTGCTTAGAAAAGAGTTGAAGTCAATGGTATTCCTTCAGAGAGCTTCGAGCTCACTAGGTCCATTAGGCAAGGTTGTCCCCTAGCCCCAACCTTGTTTGTGATAGCTGCAGATGTTGTTAGCTATCTTCTCTCAGAAGAGATCCTCTCACCAAAGGTCGGGGGTATACAAATCCCAGATGAAAAAGAGGTCACCAACATACAGTTTGCAAATGATACTGTACTTATACTTCAACTGGATTTGAATAACCTAGGAACTCTCACAAGTAAAATGGATTGGTTTTGCACTACCTCAGGCAGTAAAATCTCAATGGAGAAATCCATTTGCTTAGGATGGACAAAGGAACCCCCTCCATGGATGAACAGATGGAATTTTAATTGGAAAGGATCAGATTTCCAAGTTAAATATCTAGGTATCCCATTCTTCATTAGCCCCAACCTAAAGGCAATGTGGGAATGGGTCCTAAATAAGGTGGAGTCAAAGTTAAATAAATGGGACAGTCAATACCTTTCTCTAGCTGGGAGAGTGCAAGTTTGCCAGAAGATCCTTTCATCCTATACGATATACTATTCCTCGGCCTGGTTCTTCTGCCAGTATCAATTTAACACAATCCACAAGAGAATTAGGGACTACCTATGGTCAGATGGCAGGGGAAACAGCAAGGGTCATGCAGTGAAATGGGACTGGTGCACCACAGATAAGAAAAATGGGGGATTAGGCCTTAAAGACCTGAAACTTCAAGGTATGGCTCTTGCCTCCAAGTGGATTGTTAGGGCCATGGAGGGAGAAGAACCCTGGAAGATATTGATTAGAAACAACATTTTTAGGGGATATCCTAAGAATAACAAGAAATGGGTCAACCTATCCCTCAATGATGTCATGGTTGGCAACATAGACCTTAAAGTTCAAGGCTCTGCAGTATTTAAATCAATTTGGAAAGGATGGAACGGAGTGAAGAATTTTATCATTGATAGAGAGATCAACCATAGCCAAAGTTCAATCTGTGGCAATAGATCCATCTGATGGAATCTTATACACAAAGAGAAACCACTTGCTCTCCTCCAAGGGTGTTCTGCTAGACTTTGGAATGAGAAAGGCATCACTTATCTGGAAGACATCATTCAAGAAGGGAATATAATTAGCTGGGAGGAGTTGAGATCCAGCTTTGACCTTCCTAGCTCCCACTTCAGAACTTACTCTGTTCTTTTTGAAGCCTGCAATTCTCTTAACCTTCCCCAAGGATGTTATGTGGACAGCACCTGTCACCTTAAATTCAAGTGGCCCAATGGCTCCTACCTCCCTAATATCAAAACTAAACAGATTTATAACCTCTTGGCTGGTGATCCTTCCATTGTCCCCCATGTGAACTTCTGCTGGAATTTGTCTCTGGATCCCTCTGAATGGTTGAAGATCTTCTGTAAGCTTTGGTCCTCCTTTGCAGAGCCTAAAATCAAATGCTTTCTATGGCGGCTCCTCTTGCACAGGCTTCGTCTTAGGCTTCCCAATGGAGATCAATCCTTTTGTAAGTTTTGCGGGCTCCCTGAGACTGTTCCTCATATCTTCTTTGAATGTTCGTTTGCTGCTCATGTCTAGAATGTTTTTGGTCTTTCTGATATCCTCACCCTATCCTGGCTTGAAGTTCTTTCTGGCTCCATCAGTGGTCTTAAGAAGTTTGCTAATCTTTTCTTTGGCCTGCTCTCTGCATTAATTATGTGGCATATATGGAAACTTAGAAATGATGATGTTTTTGGCGATGTATCCAAGAACCTTGCTGAGTCTCTGAGGAGACATATTTTTTAAAATTAATGTGCAGGCTACAGTGGTGATCAAAATCAAGAAGAAGAAATTAGATGACCTTTTCAAAGATGGCATGGTACGGATCAGGTCGTGGGAAGTCTCACATGGCTACACATGGTCAAGGGACAGTCAGGAACAATCCCCCTTTGAAACTGCACTGCATGGTTTTATGAATGAAGTTACAACACTCAAAAGGAAGGAAAAACAAGGGAAGGAAGTCATCAAGGCAATCCCAATCACAGCCATACCACCAGCAATACTTCCAGTAGTTGAGTTAATTACTCACCCTTATGCGCATTTCATTAGAGATGACAAAGTGCTCAGGTGGACTGAAGGTTAGCAAGGATGGATGGCTTGGGTCTCGCACAGAGAGGAAGACGGGCTATGAATATCCAAATAGCCACTTTTTCTATTTTGAAGATATCTATTGCAAATCATATAAATGTTCCTACTTTGGTAACTCAGTGAAGTAACATTCTATTTTGTATTGTAATAGAAACTACTGATAGGTGTTGGTAGATAGTTTTGGTGATAGTTTAGTTTTTTGTAGTTTGTTTGCTAAACTCTCCACATTACTTTGGAATGCTGGTTTTTTGACAGCACCTATTGTAACCGTTTATTATGGCAACATATATCCTTAATAGAAAAAAAAATTGGTCAACCAAAACTCCCAAATGATCAATCAGTGTCACTATCGACACTAAAAAAAGCGAGTCCTGGACAACTTGTCTAAAATAACTCCAAAAAGTGTCATTCAATTCCACTGCTTTGTCTGAACCAAAGATCCCAAACTCGCCTACACTCGCCGAGTCTTGGTGAGTCACGAGACGAATCGCACTGGCTGGATCAAAATGACCCTGACTCGGACTTAAACGAGTCAGGCATGTGACTCATTGAGTCGTGAGTCACAGTCTGATTCCCCGAGTCCAAACTAGTTGACTCGGTCGACGGACATGTTAATTTCAGCAATTAAAAAAACATAAAAAAGCATTAGTTTTTTTTTAACTTTTTTTGTCTTATTTCTTCCTTGTAGCCCTAAAAGGTATCTTATTTCATTGTATTGAGAAGAGAGGAAAAGTGTGAGATAGGAAGAAAAATAAGAGTCCATAGGCTTGCTACCAGCATGGAGGAAGAGCTAAAAATCTTCCACAAATCACATTGGAGCAGCATTATACTTGCATTTAGAGCATCAAGGAGTCCATAGCAGCAGTTCCAAATGTAATGTCCCCACTTTATTAAAGTGACAATTAATTAAATTAATTTTTATTAAGTTCGCAAAAATAAATGAAATATTTAAAAGATGACTTAATATTAATTAATTTAATTAAATTCAATAATTACAGTAAAGTTAAATCTCATTAAATGCCACTTTATAAATATTTCCCTCAAAGTTCAATTTAAAAATTAAAAGAGGCAAAATGTGAAGACAAAGAAACGGAATGCTAAGCGACAAGCTGATGGAAAACCAAGAGTTTCCTGAAGAATATTATAAAAGTTCACGGAGACGATTATTGAGGGCATGTTTAGATTTTTGGATATGCTGAAATTGTCTAATGCTTGGCATTAGCTGAAATTTCTGGAGACGAAAAACCTTCAGGGATTTTACAAGAGAGCTGGACGGAAACTTGGTTCTTCTTCAAAGAGGTAGATTCGTGACGGAGTCTACAATTGCACTAAATTTGTGGTCTTACTGTGAAGACAAATTTGTAATAACCAGAGGTATTTTATATGTCTGAAAAATAAGATTAAATTTTGAATATTATTGCCTATTGCTAAATGATTTAAAGGAGCCATGATAGTCTCTATTTTTAAACGATTGGTGAATATATGCTAATAATATTATGAGCCAAATTTACATCCGCCAAGATTAATATTAAGGAAGCCGATTTAAATATTGTTTCGGGTGCAAATATTGATGGACGGCTTCATCTGCTAAATTGTGGGGTTTCATTCTAAAATTATTATAAAGTTTGGCATATTCTTGTGGGTCCCGATTGAATGTGGGAAAGGATTATATTTTATTCATAACTTTATGGAATTGGAATTAATATTTCCCTTGAGTAAATATTGTCATGAGAAAATAATAATACCGTGAAAGATCTTGGAGATTAATTATTCAGCCGCATCACATTAGGAAATATATAGTCTCGTCAAAATATTCAAGGAAGTCACATTTCTATTGGCTGACAAAGGTACCGAGAATTAATATATATTCTCGTGAGAGAAGAGGGTATTCGCATAATCTTCTGGAGAAGGAACACAGCCAGGTATAGATGGACTCATCAAAGCCCAACTCATATTGTTTGTTGTGCCAACTGGAAGTTTGTTGTGTCATACACACACGCTAGTATATTCATCATCTGGTGTTCATACATATCCAGGATAATAGTAGTCTCCATCAAGGATTACCATGATTATGCCTATACATGCCACCAATCTCAAGGATTAGAGAAATTTTTCTAGGCTCTACATTTAACATCAAACACTTATTTATGAAAGACTGATAACCCAACGGTGAAGACTCGGCTGCATTGATTCAATTAAGCTTGTGATATCTATTTCTTCTGTGGCTACTTGTGTATTGAAGAGATCATTGAAGTCATTGAAGTTGGCGACAGTATCAAGAATTTGTGACTGCTAATGCCCTCTCTGAGAAACAGAGCACTACATTATGGGAGGCATCTAATCTACAATAGTTGTTCATGTCTCATAGTGCTATTGTCGCTATTCATGAAGATCTTCGAAGTTCAGATCATCCTTGTTTACAATCGCTATTGAAGTTAAATTATTCACAGTCTGTGCTACAATTCATCATCACCGAACTACAATAAAGGTCGGGCTTCCATCATTATCAGTATGTTGTTACAAAAGTAATTTCCAGTCTAGGTTTGGAATAAGATTTGATTTTGTAACTTCTCAACTCTAGCTATAACTATTTGTTGAAATTGTTCTGAGCCTAACGAATTTGTATCAGAATGAGAAAATATACATGTTATTCGTATGTGAAATCATTGGCTACAACAGCATTAAATCTGAACTCATAAGCCTATTATTTTACATGCTTGTAAATTGTTTGATAAACTTACTTTGAGGAAAAACAAGTGAATATTTGTGCAAGTTTGCTTAGGGGTTCTTACAGCAAAGACTTCTCATCTCATTTCAAAGACATAAGTGTTAGATTTCATGGATTTTTTTGGTTTCTTTTGTAATTTTATGGATTTATTGTTAATTTTTTTTAACTTTCCATTTCTTGAAGTTGAATGTTTTCCTTTCAAATCAAAATTTCATACTTCAAAGAGAGAAGTAGAACAATAGTAAACACTACATTTTCTTTAGAAAAGATTGTAAATATATATTTACAATCTTTTCTATTAAAAATGTAGGGTTTGCTGATTTTTCTAAATTCTTTCTTTGAACTTTGAACTTTGACTTTGAATTTGAAAGAAAAATAATCAAGATTCAAGAATAAAACACAATGCACAAATGTAGAGATTGTTGATTTTTTTGTATTAGTTTATAACTTTATAAAACACAATGCACAAATGCTAATTTTTTTGTAAAATTATCTTATTGCAGCAGCCTTGACGTTTTGAAAACAATATTTTTCCCCAATGTCTACTCAACCTAATCCTAGGCCTAAGAAAGGAGGTAAAAGGGATCCGGCTTGGCAATTTACGGAAGAATTTCCTGGTAGAACAAGATTGCAAATGAAATGTAAATAGTCCAAAGAAATTAACCATGGTGGCATAAATAGATTTAAATATCATATTGTCGGGATACGTGACCATGATACTAAGCCATGTACATTAGCACCTCCTGAGGGTGTTCGTGCATGTTATCTGCAACTAGAATCATTTGAACAATTAAAGGAAACAAAGAAGAGGCAATTGGAGGAGTTAGCTCATATTGGTTCCCATTCATCTGCATCCGTAGGTTATGTTGGAGAGGGTTCTTCCATGCCTCCCTTTTGTCCTAGTGCTTCTAAGAGTGCTAGTGCTTCTACTTCTACTCCTTATAGTGGCACTATTAAATTTGCTCCTAGAGTTCGGAAATCCAGGTTGAACAATTATCGTGTCACGCACTACTCCTGGTGCACAGCCCTCGCTTGAGAGCATGGCTTGAAACAAGGATGTCCATGATGCTGCAAAAAAACAAATTTGCAAGTTTTTGGTACTTTTTTATTTGATTAAATTTAAATTTTAAAATTTATAGTTTGAACTTTTTTTTGTCTAATTCATAATGAATTGTTATAATTTTCTTACACAGTCATTAAATCTATTTGTGACAAGTCTCCTTACTGGAAAGGCATGATAGATGTTGTAACCATTTGTGGGGTGGGGTTTAAAGCCCCTACCGATGTTGAGTTAAGTGGCCCCCTCTTGTTAGAGATAGTTGAGGATATAAAAGTTGAGTTAGCAGACCAGCGTGTGTATTGGAGCAAAAAGGGTTGCACAATCATGACAGATGGTTGGACCAATAGGAGGAATAGGACACTCCTAAATTTTCTTGTTTCCTGTGGAGGTGATTGATGTTAATGTTTTCAGATTATAGCAAGGAAACTACAATCTATAGAGGTCTTTCAAGTGCTAAAACACGGGATATAGTAAATATTCACAATTAAGGAAAGATAATACCCGGATTTAAAGGTCTGAATTTATCCTTTGGTTGGCTTCAAATCTGCACTTTGTATTCTTCAAATTTGCCCTTCAATGTTGCCTTCGAGGACTGATATGAATCTGTTCTTGAAGGTCTTCAATGAGCTATCAAATCCGTTCTTCTAGGGCTTCTCTAATTCTGCCCTAGTTCGCCCTTGTTGTCTGCCCTAATTCGCTCTTCTAGGGCTACACAATTTTATTTCTATGGCTGCTCGATCTGCCCTTATATGTCCGCTACGATCTGTACAATTCACCCTTCTAGGGCTGCTTAATTCACCACAATAGCAGATGTAATTTCTGCTTGATCTGCCCCCTCTTATACTTCTTATTCGCTCTTAAATCTGCTATTTAAGGCTCCAATTTGATCCTCTAATTTACTTCTCAAGTTCGCCTAAAGAAGTTTGATATAAATCGCTCAATATGCAATGTAAATCTGCTCAAGTACTTTTGCTCATCCAACGATCTTGCTGAAGGAAGAAGGC